>JAYRBW010130468.1:0-16051 GCA_036023295.1 Invenusta paracnida
TTTCATCGACGAAAATGAGCTGCTGATGAACGCCTTCAGTTATGAACCAGTTAGAATAAATTTGACGTTCTTGTCGCACGCGAAAAGTGTTGCGATCTGCCGGCACATCAATGACTTTTTTCAGAGTGTAAAAATGACCATCCAACATATTTTTTATAGAAGTGAGACCAATCTGTGGCTTATTTGGGAAGTGATCGCGGAAATGCTCGTTGATTTCTTTCAATGTAAGCAGAGAATTTTCTCCTAGTAAGTCAGAAGAAAAATTTGACATTTCTTCATCGTTTTTTACATTTCTGGATCTTCCTCTTACTGGCACACCAGTGCGCACAATTCTGTATGCTGTAGATCGCTTGATGTCCATTCCATTTGCCATTTGAAGAAAGTCTTGGCCATTATTGTGTTCCCTAATTAATCGTTCTCTGTCGTTAGAACTTGTTATTTTTTAGCGAACTTGCTGTGCTATTTTGTGGATAACTTGCAGAAAAAACGATAAGGAAACAGCGAGCAATGATTTACAATCGTATTCAAAATATTCAAACTTAAACTTTGACGTTTTATATTGATTTAGGGTGCTACTGCCCATCCTGTTTTATGGGCTAATATTCTCATTATGATGTGTGATATTCTCATTCTGTTCTGTGATGTTTCATTTAGAGATGTTAATACAGACAAACAAAATCAATACACACACGCGTCCAATTCGGACTTGTGATATTCTCATTCCGATTTACGATTTAATCACCACGTCCCATTCAGAAGTGTAATTGCAAACTTACTAGTTCTATTGATTTTAAAATTTTGCAGGCGTCTCATTTGGAAGTGTGATCATATTAAATTTCGATTGTCCCATTGGGATTTGAAAACCCCCATAATCTTCCGTGCATACGTGTCTTTCCTTCAGAAGGTGAAAAAATCTTTTTAGTGATGAGCTGTAATATTTTTTTTTCGCAATCCAATATGAATGCTACTGTGGCATTGGTGAATTCTTCATAAAATATTTAACTATTTAGTAATATAGAAAGAAAGTATAAACAAAATTAAACAGAAAAACCAGAGGAATTTTGACAATGATTGGTTCAATTTTTCACGCCCTTCCTTGTCAAGATATTTTCTTTCGTTTCAAATCCTAAATATATCCTAAAATTTAGTTTCCTTTAATAAACGTTACATTGTAATTGGGCCTATGTAACATTTTCAGCACTCTAAACTGTACACAGTAATTGCTACATTTCTTTAAAAAAAACAGGAAATTCTTTAATAGTATTATAGTAGTCCCTGAAAAAAATTAAAAAGTAGTTTGTCCCTAAACATATTTTGGCATAGTAAATATATGCCCAGATTTATTATACACTTATACATCGTTCATAGTTATTATAAAGATTAAACCAATACTTCTCTAAATGGTATTCCTTCGAACAACACTTTAGTACGCAATCTTAATAATCATAAATAAACAAAAAATGGTTACCATAAAATTTGGATCACTGTACCCAAGACCTTTCCAATCCATGAGTATTATGCTCAAGCCTCCATCGTGTCCCTCTTTGATAAGCCTTCGATTTGACGGACGAAATGTGAAACACAAAAAATGATAAGGATGTTTGTATACTGTGAAGTTTCGAAAATCACAGGGTTTTCCCATGAATATACAATCAACGATAAAATCCTGAGGATGTCTATAGATGTCATTTATGTAGGCTTTTGAACGAAACGAAGAGATAACTAAATGGGAAGTTGAGATTTCCTTCAACTTTGGATTGATCTCTTGAGCTTTTTTCCAAAAAGCTTCCAAATCAGAAAATGTTTTATTAAATTGTGCAAACTTTGATGCAGAAAATTGTGAAGTAGGGCAAAATAAAATGTCAGGAAAATCAAAATTATCAGGTATAAAGTCTTGTTCCCTCGTTTTAGAATACATTAGAAAAATTGTGACTATTGTCGATACATGATAAGCGAATCCGGAAAAAGCTCCGAGAAGAATTAAACACCATATGGCTCGGCAGAAACCCTTGGCTCCAATAAATTTGGCAAACCCATGGCCGGAAGTACTATCGCAAAAATTTAATAAAATATCTTTATTCGACATCTTAGATGCGTAAATATCTAGAAAAGATTTTATTTCAAGCTGAGTATTACTCATACATACTATTACAGCATTTCACACAAATATAGAAACACATTCTTATTTATGAATGCTCCTGTGGGGAAATAATTATCACAGAACTATCTTTATTTAAAACGAGATTTTATGGAAAATACATTGTTTTCTCTTCTCACATGTATAATACATGTTTCTAGTTTTATAGGGGAAAAAATGTGATCGACAATTTTATTGGTGGTTTGAACCAATTATTATTTTCAACGATAAACCTATTAAAAACTGGCATTTCGATATATGGGGAAAACTATAGCCGCTACGAGTATGTGCAGAAAATAATATTAGTTACCTATACTAAATGATATCCTATAACACATACTGTTAAAGTGTACATCTCACGGAAAACGAAATTCTATATACATACCTATATATACTATTATAGTATATAGTCTAATATAGTCTATAATAGCTAGTATATTTAAGTATACTTATAGTATAGACTACTTTAAGTGAGTAAGTAGCTGTGGTTGTTGTTTCCTTCTACGTCTAAACAAGTTCCAGAGTTGCAACACTCTCATCGGTTTTCTGAATAGATCTCTCATCTCGATGGTGTTACGTTTCCTTCCCATCTTGTGGCTGGGTAGCTGGACATCTACATAGTAGAACAAGTTCTGAGTCAAAGACATACTTTAGTATCTTTGTTCTGAGTCTTTGGCTTCTTTTCCACATTTCTTGCATTCATCTGTGTCATCCAGCCTGATCAGTTTTATGAATTGTTCAGTTAAAATGAGTAGAACGTGTGAAATCTCTTCACACATCTTCTGATTTTACATATAGATGGTATTGAACTACCTACCTTGGGGGGGGGGGGGAGTACAACACGTTCCCCACTAGTAATCCTCCTTCCCATTGTTTGATAGAGCTGAAATTTTGTATAATTCTACAATCATATTGAAATCGAATATGCGAATTTTTCTAAAAACGGGCACAAATGTGTTTATATATGCAAAAAATAAAGGGGTGAAAAATTATATTGTGTTTAATTATATATATTATTCATGTTATTCATGTTGCAGATATTCAATATTTTTGGTAAATATTGACTTTCAAAATTTAAAAAGTTGTAGTTTTTATAAAACATCTTGATTAGGATGTGTTGCATTGAGTACATTTTGGGAACAATTTAAGAATGTTAGATTTTTATCCATATTTAAATTTCTCTTTTAAAACTCCATTTAGTACTACACTATTTATCACTTGACAAATAATAAAGTTTCAAAAGACAAATTTAATTATAGATAAAAAATTTAACATTCTTAAATTATCCCAAAAAATTTACTGAATACAACAAGTTATTGGTTCTATATTTAATACAACTCACTATTTAGCATTTGACAAATAATAGAAACAAAAACTTCCATCAATACGATCTTTAAAAGTTGGATTATATATTATATGCATCTACTATTCAGTATACTTACAAAGTCATTAATGAAAAAAGAAAAGTTTTAACAAATTGTAACGTAATTGTAGGATTTTGAAGAAATAATAGCACTTTATTAAAGCATCACTTTGTAAATTGATTAAAAATAAATATGTTTAACCATATTTTTTTTTAAATGAATACTTTAAAATATAAAAAAATTATATTTCCAACAGTTTGAAAACTATGAGTTATGCACAGCTTAGTTAATAAATAATCCAATTCAGCATTTAGGTATTGTTGCTAACATAAATCATTAACTCATACAAAAAGTGATTTAGCTAACAAATCTATGTAATGAAACGTAGTACATATATTGCAAAATAGTAGTGTTGCATTCGGTACATGTGGGACATTAATTCACTATTATGAGAATATCAATAAGAAAATTCTGATTTTTTAAAACATTGACTTTATTAATAATTTTTCATATACAAACGATATAGAAACACACTGAAAACATATTTCATCTATATTAAGTATCTAATTTTAATTCCAAGAAATCGAAAGGAATCAAAATCAGAAATAATAGCAAACATGAAATATAATACATATTATAGGTATAGTACCATTAAATAACAAATCATAATAATTAGAATTTCAAATTTTGAAGTCAGGAGGAAATGTGAAAGCAAACATTAAGATCTATTTTATTATTGAAAATTTTATTTTATATACATCGAATGTACCTATACGACATTCAAAATAAACACAATTGCAGTCAATGCATTTTTACATTCTCTTTGATCATGCCTGAAAGCATTCTTGTCGTTGTTTTGTTGAAACTACGTTCGGAACTTTTATTATAGGTATATGTGGCCTGTTTCTTTGGATCACCAAACTTTTCCTGAATACGTGCCTCGACATAAAGGAAAAACAAAAATCAATTATTATAGCACTTGATATAGATTTTAAGGTGGGTGAATGAAGAGAACACGCCTTGCTACTCTATAGCCATGCCATTGTGGCCTCTGTCCCAGATGTTCTGGAAAATTGACATCATAAAGAAGCTTGCAAGAAGGATGCAGAGTTTTGGCAGTATTGATAACAACTAGTATATATATTTATGTATTAGATTGCAGTGACTTTTCCTATGTCAAAGCTCGTATTCAGGAAAAAGTATTTATTTTGAAATGGGGCAAATTGTATATATATATATTGAAATCTATTGAGTTTATAACTTTTGCTGAACATAAAATTGTATACAACAAAAACATGTAAGTGTGTAAAATAAAAAATTTCAATAAAAATAATGAATTTAAGCACTTGTTTTCAGGATCTGACTTTAAAATTTCAAATAACTCTATAAATATATAAATATTAATTTATTATTAGTTAATAATGAAAAAAATATTTTGCAATATAGCGTAATATTCAGGTATCTATATTGTCCCATTTCGATTTTGTCTTAGTAAAACCTACTTTTATATGTATTAGCACTTAAGCTGTAAAATTTGAATTAAATAAAACACTCACATATCAAAACATAAATGTTCACGTTCCATTAAAAAAGCAAGCAAATATGAACAACTTGATATGTTTACTTAGTAATTTATCTAGAAGCTTGCAATAAAATTAAATTTGAGTTTAGTAGACTATATACTTTTATTAGAATAAACGTACGGACGAGATGAGAATGTTTGCTTTTGATTAATTTTTACGTAATTTAATTATGTTGATATATATTTATTTTCTTATCAAACAACTAATCATAGACCTCTGTAGTATTATTTGTATAACAAAAACATGTGCATTTCATTATGAAGTAAAATTAATGACAAATATATATTGCAAAAATAATCAGATATATTTTAATGTAAAAAAGAATAAATGCAATAAAAAATACAATTAAAATGCATTTATGAAAGATACATTATAAAATAATAAATGTAACAAACCATACTATTTAAAACTGACTAACTAAAATCAGAAAAATAAGCATCAATATATTACAACCATCATTCTATACATGCCTTCCTATATTGTATACAAATATACTGTCAATAAAAGCACATAAAAATGTGTTATATTAAAATCACTTATATAAATAAATGATGATACAATTTGTACAAAAATAAGTCAAATATACGAGTGTAAAACAAAAACTGTAAAAATCGATTTATATAGTAAAAATATAAAATACAGGTGTTCATCGCATGAATCGAATCGAGAAATAACATTTTTTATTTTAAAAGGTTCAAACAATCGAAAATGCCTTGAACAAACAAAACCATAATAATTGATACTTAAAACAGTATTATCACAGAAACCATAATAAAATAAGTAGAAAAAACAATAAATATTCTTCAAAAATATAGTTATCGGAATTTGTCACAAGAAAGGGATATAATCAAACAAAATGTAGTCAAATTGAATTTAGGCTACGGTTAAAAAAAATTACGAATCATAGGTATATAAAACTATATATAAAAATGGTATAAAATATATATATACTATGTATAAATCAATGTTTAATTGTCAAGTGTACATTCAATTCATATATGGATATAAAAGTTGCATTATAGAAGGCAAATAAAACATTCCACAAATTATTGACTACAAGTTATATTATACAATGTGGGTTACACTTTGAATAACGCAGGAGTAGTTTTTGAAGTTTAGCTAATGGAATATTAGATATAAATACTGTAATACATCTTTATAATAACAAATGTGGTGATAATAGTGAAAACATTCGAAAATCAAAAATATAAATGAAATCCATAATATTATTAATCAGTATTAAAAAATGAAAAGGACAACCACTTGATAATCACATGGCATTAAGTTTAAATGATAGTATTCAGTAAAATACAATTCTTTTACAACTTCTCAAAAATACATCCAAGATACAAAATTAGAATAAATGTATACTATATAAAGAAATAGTAGAGTAAAATAAGCTGAATACAAAAATATTATTTTACAAAAATATAATGAAAAAAAGGAAAAAAGAAAAAGATTAAAGCATTTATAAAAAGTGAAAAGTTATCTATTTATGAATACTATATATTTAATGATTATAAAGATTTGATTTTAATTAATAATTAGAACTATCCTTATTATTCTTATGTTAAAACTGAATTAGATCAAAAATAAAATCTTTTAGTCAATATACTAAATGAAAATTATACTTAACAAGTATGAAAAGTACGAATAAAACTTAAAAAGCTTTATTCAAAATTCCATTAAAAATTAGCCCAAAACAGTTGAAACGCAAAAAAGAAGTGGTGTAAAATGTCTCTTTTAATTTTGTTGATATTCTGTTCTAGAGATTCACGTAATTTTTTTTAATGACTTAAAACTTTCAAGCATTTCCTAAAAACATATTAAAACAGATATTCAATAAAACACTTCATGAATTAAATCAATGTTTAAGAAGCTGAAAGTCTAATATATGCCAATTAAAATTATTTTCTTTTTGGTAATGATTTAATGATTTAAAATTTCACTCTACTTAAAAATGGAACAACAATATTGTTAATAATTTCTACATAGCTTAATTACTCAGACATAAAATAAAGTTTAATTCGTTAAAAATTATACATATATATATATATTGTATTTAATTTTGCATGCAGATGTAAACAACGTCAACAGACGTAACGAAATGTGTTGAATCAGTACATCAAATCAAGGGTAAAAGCTTATAATGGGTGTTGTAGAAATATGAAATCGGATAAACAGCCGTCAAATGAAATAACTCGGACACCGTATGCTTTACTTTATAAAATAATGAAACGCTATAATTTGAACTAATTATTAAACTAGAATATCCTTAGCAAAATATAAAACATCAATTTATTTAATCAGATTTTGAGAAAATATAGAAAAAGGTGTCCGAGTTCCCCCATTTGGAGGGTACTCAAAAGGGTAAAAAAACCTTTGTATTAAATTTATTTATTCGGACACTATCTTTACACCCTTCCCTTAAGTTAATGACGGCACTTAACTAGCACTCGTGTAAAATACACAATACTATTAATTTTCAAACTTAAAACTATTTAATAAATATTCTATACAATTAATAATTTTGATCATCAAAGAAACACAAAGATAAAAAATTAGTGACAGATAAGAAAAAATGGCGAATCGAATATGAATGGTAGATTTTCATACATATTCTTAAAGATAAAAAAACAAAGACATTGCTACTGTCTTAATAATAGTAATATAATAATACTAATAACTGTTTATTTAAAGTAAAACAGTCATAAACAAGAAATATATAAGAAATATTTATAGTATATTGAATTAATTAATAAATACATACATACTTGATAAATAGTTTTTTTTGTAACTTATCAATTCATCAATAATTATGATATATTGAGTATTTAAATGGTGATTATTGATAAATATGCAAAAAGTATTCTATTCAGTCTGCCATTTACCAAATGTTACGGTTGATACCAGAACATAGAACCGAAATACCTTATCACTATTTTTTTATCTTTGGATAAAACTATAATTCAAACAAACAATACGAATAACAAAATTATCGAGTCAATGAATCTACCTAAAATTCAAAATAATTATAAGCATACTAACCTTCAATGTGAATCTTCTTGGAACAAAACAGAAGGGTTGTAAGTGTTAAACTATTACTTAAAAAAAATAAACTCCCTCAATAATCTACTAATTATAAATAAGAAATATCTCCGAATAGACAGACACTAAATAGGAGTAAGACAAATTCTAGTCTACGAGACCAGACATGGACGGACACCTTTCAAATCCCAACCCAGTGCACAAAAAGACGTTCCATGAACTCTGATAATCTGATTTAAACAAATATTTAAAACACCAGTCTTTGTTTTTATTAAAACACTTAAAGTGCATTATAAAATATTACATTTGATTTGTATTCGTTTTACAGAAATAAAAAAAGAAAACATAATTTAGGTTAAAAAGTAAGAATCGTAAGTACTCATTTTAAAGTAAAATAAATACTAAAAAAAAATGGAGTTTGATATAATATGCATTGTGTCAATCATTGTATACATTTGTATATATATATATAAAATATGTACTAACAATATTTTCAACATCTTAATGTTGAATTAAATTAATAATCTTAATCTTAAATTCACTTATTTTGAAATTTTATAAAACTTTACGAGTTTTTAAGTCAGCATTACTAAAATTATATAATCATCGCACATTATAAATGTTTCAATTTTAATATAAATTGGATTTCATTTTATTTTATTGAAAACACTGAATAATAGAAAATATAAAAATGTGGTCAAATAAACATATAAAATAAGTCGAATATATACTTTTCGTTGCATAAATTGTAATTAGTATAAAAGATTTAGTATTTCATTTTTGCCAGTACTTCCTTTCAATGCTAAATAAAAAACTAAATTGAAATATATTTGTTTTTCTAGATAATTAAACTATTTAATTTGTGAAAATTGCATTTCTAAAGATTTTTAAAGCAAAACTAATCCATCATAAACTTTAAAGTAAGCTAACATATTAATGTAAGCTAATATAATGTATTCGCAAAATTACAATATTTCTTTTACTTATGACCTCGTGGTATACATTTATTTGTTTTGTTTGTTTGAAGTTTAACAGTTTTAGATTAGATTGCCAACCTCATCAATCCGTTTTATCAGTCTTTTTTTAATAACTAACAAAATATATAGTCTGGTATGCTACTTAACTTTTACATTATATTCTAAATATTTACAGTTACCTATACATAATAATATAGGTGTACTTCTAATAAATAATAATTAAATTCAATTATATATAACAATACATATTATATAGACATAGCCATTGTTAGAAAATGTGAAGCGTGATACACGCTTTTTAAAGTTCAGATGTACTGGATTTCCTCTTTAATTTATGATTTCGATTTTTAGACCCGAATCAAGTTTTATTCGCAAGTCTCAGTAATCATAGATTCGACAAAAAAATCAGTAACGTTAAGAAATTGGAGAAGATTAAAAAGAAAAATTTCTATACTAGGTTAATTTAGGGTTTAAATAGGTTTTAATTAAACAAAAACCCTGGTAGCGATTCTTATGTTGAGTATTAGAACAATTATTTATAGGGAGTATTTAGAGTAAAATGCACCAAATCAATATCCATTTGTATAAAATCAAAAATAGTATAACTTTGTACAATTGCTAAACAATTTATAAAGCATATCAATTGCCTGTAGCGAAAATTTGCTGAGGCATCTGTGCATCTTTAAAAAAAATTAATACTACGTACACATTAATTTGTCTTTAAATTATCTTTTTTATTCGTCTAAACACTTGGACTCAATAAAATATAATACACTTTCAAGTGTACAAACAAAAGTGTACAAGATACAACAGGATATTTTTCATAAAAATATGAAATGTATAAATTTAAATAATTGAGAATATATCTTTGCAGGAATAGTAGTTGAACATAAATATCAAGTACATATAAAATATAGACAAGTGTTTGTGGATATTTATATTCATTTTAAATGTGAAAGTGTATGTTTCGGTGAAGTATTATATTTAAATTTTATAGAATATCAACATCATAGTATTAAATGATATATGCATATTTTATTAGTCATTTACACAAAATATAATAGTCATTATTTCAAAAATCCGAAAATTATATTACGAAAGCTACATTATTATTTTGTAACAAACTAAAAATGGGATATAAATTTAATCTAAAAATTTCAAACTTGTTGAAGTTGACATATCTTTAAAAATACTTCTAAACTAATTAATAAATGATAACAAATTATCCTATTAATACTATAAAAAATAATTATATCAGTTTCAACATTTTGATATAGTACCATATATTTATAACTTTAATAGTAATTAAAATTTTGTAATAACTAAGGAAAAGGTGAAAATAAAATAGACTTTCTCTTTATACAATTTCTGATTTTATGTTTGCTGGTCATAGAATATAACCAAAATAATAATAAATTCTATTAGATGCTTTGACATAGTGAGACCTGAAGGCCCATGATTCTAGTAATTATTTCAATTAACAATGGACACAATTTTTAATAATGAAACAACAGTCTGTTAACGGCAACACGAGTCATGAGTATCATCTTGAAAACATCACAGTACATCTACCACCACTGGCCTGTTGTATAAATCAACTACTTGCAACAATCAAGAAGTAAAACTGCACAAGTTAAATAATTTATCAGAAAAAAATATTCGCAGCTTCTTGAAGAAGATAAACTATATCAATTGTTAAGCATATTTCTATACTGGTTAAAATTGGTCTAATTTTGGCAATTTTATTTAAATATGCAGATAATCATTATGTGAGAACAAAATCAAGATGCACAAATAGTCATCATTATCAGTGTACCGATAATTTACATCAGATAGATCCGTAAATGAGTAAAATTCAGATAAGTTAAATGGTTAAGATTTAAGGTTTTCATTTAAATAAATCTTAATCTGGTTAAGAGCTCATAATAAAGCAGTCATTAAATCCATTATCAGTCCTAAACGATACCGATGATAGTATCGTGGTCCCTTGCCAAATATTGGCTACAGAATACCGAAAGAGGATATTAAGTTGGACAGAGACCAGGCAGACGTAAAAAAATATACTATGGTTATCAGAACAAAGGTGGTAAACTCAAACTGGAATCTGTGAAAGCCTAATAGTTAAAATGAGGAAAAATATCAAAAATTGAACGAGTTTTCCAAGAAGTAAAATGTAGGTTGCAAATGGAGCTCGTGGTCTGTTATTTCTTAGGATTGCTCACGCGCCTCCAGACCAGAAATAAGGCAGAGAGTAAAATGTAGGATGCGCAAGGACGTGATAAAACCTGCAGAGATGAAAGACCAGGAATGAAACCTGGGAGGTAAATCAACTACTAAAGTCCCTTCTCACGCCGACGCATCGTCTCCACTTCTGTGGTATCCGGCTAGAGACTCTTCTACATCACAATGTCGGTTTGGCAAACCGTCGATTGGGTTTTACTGTAGCTCCTTTCATTTCACGATGCCTAAAACTCGTAGGAACTTTTTGACTTACCTTGCAATCTCCTTTGATTAAGGCTATGGGATAACCCCATTGGACAACCTTTCCAGCGCACTTTGAAACCTCCGGTTTAAATTGTATATAAGTCGTGCATTTTACCATTCTGTATCTGTATATTTGTCTTACATGCTTTTGACAGAACCGCAAGGTATATTCCAATAAAGAGATTTACATGATTATTGGAGGTTAGAAAAAAACGTCAGTCAGAAACTAATCCACAGAACTAGATAATGAAGAATGCAAGATATAATAGGGTAAGTGATAAGCCTGAGAGCGAATTAGAATATCAATATAAACAGATGCAGAGTTTTCAGATGCTTACTCAAAACTACTTCAACCAGAAGGGAGAATAAGTAGTAGTTATAATGCAAAACTATTATCTTTTAGATCTAGACATGTACAAAACGTTGAAGCTTAAGAAAGAAAATAAATCAAGAAAGTCTTCATAGCACTAGATAACAAACAGTAATAATGAGCCGAAGGTTACACCCAACAAAAATTATCACAGAAGACCATATCTGAAAAAAACATAATAGAACTACATAGAAATTAATTACAATAACATTCCATCGGATTCCAAGACAAGTGAGCTGCCTAGGTAATTAATGAAAAGGCAAACCAAAAAAGAAACTAAATACACTCAAGAAAGAAAAGAAGAAATTGAATATAACAAATGGAAAAGAAAGAAAGACAAAAAATGAACTACACAGAAACGAGTGCACAATACTTGCGCGGATCAGGAAGTCATTTAAAAATTTCAAAAGCTATAAACACAGACTTGTAATACAGTTAGACAAACTGCATGATCTATTTAAGTGGAACAGATGAAGACATAAATCATAATATTAACATTTTCCCAGCGCATCAGAATTATAGAATGAGATTTCTGGAATCTAAACTACGAAATGTTATATAAAAAACGGAGAATGGGTATGAATAGCCGGCTGAAATGCATTTGAGACAGAGTCGATTACAACAGCAACAACTAGAAGCATAATAAGCTAACTGTTGTTTACAGAGTCCCAGTAAGAAGTGTACTGACATAGCAACCTTGGCTTTAAAACACTGCTTTTTCGCTCGTCAACGCACCCAGAACAACACACTCGGGAAATCTAAAAATTTAAAACAATCTTAATCAAAGCCTTCAGAAGCGAAACAAACTAGTCCTCGTATAAGACAGTAAGCAAGAGATTAACAAATCATTCACCAAACAAGAGAAAAAGAACTGAAATTAGCAGCCAATCCTTCGAAAATGGTCTTCTCTAATAACACTAATCATCGATTGAAAAGGAAGTCTCAGAATTAAGACCAAGACAGACAGCACACAAGATTTCGGCAACCGAAAACCTTTTGACTCCCACATCACTGCCCCTTGACTCAACTCAAATAAGAACTCAGCAGACATGCGGTACGCCTCCCTCAAAGTCATATATAACTTGAATGTAGATTTAAGACTATACCATGTAATGGCAGTAGCGTGTACCAGCGTGGCAGTAATCACTATCACCAAGAGCGATTCATCGATCCTCAGTTCCTTGAGCTTACTGTGGTGCCCACCACTTATAGCTTTTTTGTGAACAAGTGCTAATGCTAGATCTAGCCTCTTGTCAGATTTATGACACTCATACTATTGGCATCTGTTCGAACAGCCAAGCTTTGCTTTCAATGCCGCTCAACAACACTTCCACTACTCATCGTGAAAAAAACAACATCTTCCTTCAGTGTATACCGGGACACGTAAATTCCAGGAAACGAGGTAGCTGACAAACAGTCTAAAGAAGCAACTTTGAAAGAAATTTGTAGGAATTTGTTTAATATAATAAGAAACAACTTCGGTATTTTAGTATGTAGTATATTAATTTAGTTATTTAGACATGAGTTTGTGTTATTTAAATAAATATTATGAAGACAATAATGTTATTGCCATGTAAATGGCAATAATAATAAGATCAAAACAAATGTTTATAATTAGATTATTTGGTCACGAAATATTTCAATTGTAAAAAGAAAAAGCAATAGAGTATCCAAACAGTAAATTTATTTAATCCATACCTACATATAGAACAATATGTGTAATTTATTAGTAAGGAGTGTCTAACTTGGAATAGTACCTACATTTTGCATAACTTAAAAGTTGTACTGTTATTGCATGAAGAAGTTTCCAAAATGTTTATAATTTTAATATGATATTCTAACAAATCATTATCTAAATATATTTAACTAATTAGCATATATTGAGTATATTAATAATTTATTGTGAATTCATGCATCAATTAATATTGATCTTTTGTACAAAAATGCAAATGTGTAGAAAAGCATTTATCTAAAAATGACTAATTTTAATGAATATGATCCTTTTTAGAAAAAAGTAAATTAGCTAGAGAGCTGAAATTTAAAAAACTTATTCATATGTATGTAATATATGTAGATATCCTAGTAAAAGTAATTTATCTCAATAAGCATTTAAAAAAATGAATATATTTATATACACATTTTACCTAGACTATAGTTTAAAATAATTTGTTATCACTAAATTAATAATAATTTCATCATGATATACAATTTTATTATAGCTATAGCAAAAGGAAATACAGAATACATATTAAAAAATTTTAAAGATATCTCCTTTAGTTTTTTCAAAAGGAAAACATGAAGATGCGTAATTTTAACATTGTAGAGACAGGCACTTATAAAGGTTAAAATAAAGCAAATAAAACATATTTGGTCATATTCGGTCATCCAGACCAGGCAATTCGGTAGTTTGTGAACATTATAATTTTCCGAATTTAGTAATCAATAGAAACAGTGCATCATCTATGTACATCCAATGTTTGATAGATATTATGTAATAGGTTTTAAGAATTATTTTTATAGTGATATAAACCGAAGTTAGCACAAAGATTTCCTTGTTTTATATGTAGACAATGCAAATAGTGATAGAACTGCTGTGACGACAATTTTCTAGAGGAACAGCTTCCTTACTTTAAGCCAATTACTTCAGTCTGAGGCTCATATTGAAGTGTTTCCAAAATATAAAATCAAAACATTGAAATATATCCTCATATTCATCATGATAAATGAATTCTGACAAATGTTACCAACAATTCAAGAAATACTACAATTAGCAAGTAGTAACAACACTGGTAAGGAATCAATACACGCAAAAATAGCAAGTATATCAAAGTCATCTTGAATATATTTTTATTTTGTTAAATAACCATACTGCGTGAAAAATGTGAATTGTAAAATTTAAAAAAAAATATCAATAAAAAGCATGGTCAATTTTTAAAAAGAACATGGTTATGTGTCACCTGTATAATTTCTTTTACTTAACAGACGTGTGTTTTATTAAAAGATATATACACTAAAACTTAGAGACAAAGGGCATCCCTAATCAAAAATATATACCATCAGCCAATAGATCGAAATAAGTTTCGACTCAACCCGGGGTGAAAAACTGAAACTGAGATTTTTTACAAGATCGAAATGAGTCGAGACTTTTTAGAAAAAACTGCGGACCAAAGTTTTCTGGCATGATCGAAGTAAGTTTTTTTTAATGACTCAGATGACATATTGCCCTTTCGAACATTAGACATGTTTCTTTATACGTTCTGTTTTTACTCAAAATACAACAATTAGAAAGAGAGAGATATTTATTTTGTGTTATTCGTGTTCTGCAGGCTCTTAGCTACGTGAACATGCATTTCATTTCTTTTTTAGTCATAATTAACACAGATTCCTTTTAAGTTACTAAAAAGCCCGAAAAGTGAATAATAAAAAACGTCAGTCTTTTTTCCCCGAGGTGTTAACCAGGCCTTTTAATAATACCAACTAATAATTTAACGATATATAAGCTTATCCAGAGTACTGCAAATTATATGGTACCTGCACAACTGAACACGTCTAGGTGTGCATAAGTAAAGCGCATGACATCTAAATAACAATATAGTTATACAGCTACAAGATCAATACGACATTTAAATGGAGTATTTATCGCGTAGCTGTATGGCTATTATTGAATTTGAATGTAACGCTATGAAAATGTGAGTTGAATTCAGTTGATTTATAAAATGGATAAGCGTAAACGAACATTTGTTGAAACATATGTAGACATAGTTCTACATAATAAGAAATCTAAATCGAATCGTTACCAAGAAAATGCAGCATTGCCCCTCCAAGAATTTGTTCAATACAGGGGTACATCAGTTATTTCGCTTCCATCACAAAGGAAAACCTTGATCATCTTTTGAGAGACATTTTTTGACTTTTTAAAGAATGGCACTGAACTAAATAAACGTAATACCTATCTCACGATTCGACAAGCATTGTGTCGTTACTTCAAATCTCTGCAGTGGTAGTTATGATATAATTCATGACACGGTATCGTTTTACAAGTCAAATGAATATTTTGACTGCTTGCTGAAAACGCTTAAGCAAGAAGG
>JAYRBW010130479.1:0-16051 GCA_036023295.1 Invenusta paracnida
ACCCGTCCGAGAGGACCTTGAGCGTGGGGTTGTCTCCTAGAAAAAGGTGGCGGGCATGGGCGGGGCAAGAAAGAAAGGTCTTTCTCGCAATGTGCCGCGTTAAAATGTATCTCTGCTCCTCAATGGGACAGCAGCGTTTAAACAATCTAATGATCTTACATGTGCACAAGGACAGAGCTGACAGCCTACCTCTGACTCAAATTTTAAATAAATTTGTGAATGGTAGAGAGATTTAAAAAACAATTTTTGAAAAATTTGAATAACTAAGAAACAATTGTGTATAACCCACATATTTACTGTATGTATTTACAGGCCTCCCACGGAGCCTAAAAACCTAATTTTTTGACATTTTCAAAATCGAAAAATTATTATAGTTTTTTTATAAGAATTGTAGGTTGTTCGGTTGGAAAATTAAAATTTAAAAACAAATTTTGTCAACACAACTTAATGTAGAAATTATTGACTTTAATCAATGTTTAATTTGATATATTCTGCATAAACCATATCCTACAACAATTTATACCTTTCTTAATAATGTTTCGAGTTTTCCTGTACAAACGATTCCTATACATTTGTCAAATTTTATTTTAACTACATAGTGTGCATAAATCGTATCCAATAAGAATCTCCAAAAAGCGATTCCTAATATTCGTTGAGTTTATTTTGAGCTATATTCATATTTTTCTACATGTTTTGTATATCATATTAAAGTGTGTGTTTGAAATATGTCCATGATTTGTTGTGTTTAATTTGAACTATTGTGCATAAACTATTTGAGGAACAACTATGTGCACCTCCATTAATTTGAACGTTTTCCTTTAAAAGCTATTACTGTACATATGTTGTGTTACATTATGAACTGTTCCAGTTTATGCTTACATGTCTTTGTATGTCTATAATATATTATGTTTAATATATGTATGTTTAAAAAATTAAACTTTCGATACTTTTTTGCAAAGAATAAAAACTTAAATAAATGTGAAAAACGTTCAATTGCATTTTTAAATAAAAACCGAAAAAACCTTACCAACCTAAAAAAATTCAGCAGCCGTAGGAGGCCTGTATTTACAATGAAATGTAAATACGTTTTTAATACTATTGTGTAAACAATAAAGGTATCATAATATTATGTTTGTAATAACTGATTTTCGTGTATTTATTTCTCTATTCCACTACCGGTATATATACTAGTAGTTAATGTAGTTAATGTAGTTAATGTAAAACATTAAGTATAGTAATAATTAGACAATTAATTGTATGTGAACTAAAATGACGCAACTAGCATTTCTGGCAGTATTTTTGTTTTACATTTTGTGTAAAAATGGCGCCCCTGTGGATCTGGGCCGTAACACGGTATGAAACGTTGCTACTACGGGCCTATAATGATAGTAATAATTAGGCCTTTGATATATGTATATAGGGACGAATTAATGCTTTGTGTTATTTTAATTGATACATAATTATATAGTACTAACGTATTGCACTGATGTATTCATAGTAATCAATAAGTAATCAAATAGATGTTAAATTTGACCTAAAATAATAATAAAAAATTAGTTAATAGGGTGTGATGCATCTATATAAATGTACAAAACTATTAATTTGTCTCAGAATTTGTGAAATTTTTAATCCTGATGTAGCAAAGAACGATATTAAATGTTATGAGCATTGATTTAGACTTACAATATTACAATTGCAAATATTTTGTTATGTTAATTGCAGCTATGTATGAAGTTTACTATTTTGACCATGTGAAAGCACTGAATACTATATATGCGCTTTTGGGTCACATTTCTACGCCTTATTGAAATGTGGAATGAATAATTGAATTTCTATTCTGTCCAGCACACTATTCTGTTCCATGTGTAGCAATATCCCTCACCAGTGTCCATCTCGTAGTCAGTGATATAGTAATTGACTAAACGAGTTGTTTCGATATGACTCATAGGTATATAAATGACTCGTTGTAAATCAAACACGTCTGTTGACTTTGTTAGATCGGTGAGGCTCTATTTTTTGCATTTTGTCATCCTTTCTCTTACCACGGTTTTTTTTTCATGGGATTTTCAAGAGTTTTAAGGTTCAATACGCCGTTTTATTTCTTGAATTTGTACACCAGAACATTGATCTTTTTTAGTAAGTGGAATATTAGTTGTTTTAAAAATACATCACGATCTACGCTCTACGAAATTGGATACTCAGAATATTCTGTTTTATACATTATATTCTTATTTAAATTTGGATATATATAACGTCTAATTGAATTGTGCCTCTCAAAATAACCTTCTATAGTTAGAAATATATCTATGTATACATTAACTAATTGTCTAGTAGTACTTGCACGATCAAGATTTTTATCTGAAATACCAACCTTTTTTCGTGTTATTAATTTCACCTATATCGACGTTTTTAATAACGTTATATATATATATTAGTGAATTTTTTCCTTCCTAATAATATGTCGTGCAATAAGTTCTCGAATGAACTTACTAAGTTCCTTACCCAGTTTCCAGAATATTGTACGACACATATATTGTTTATTGCCTAGGAATTCGTTATGTCCTGAACAAAAACACACTACACAAATACCAGCAGTCTTGAATATTTCTTCATAAGTAAAGTGTAGTATGCTACATATATTTATTGACAAATCAGCAGACTATAAATGGTTTGAGTAGACGCTAGATCAGCAGTATTGGTTTTGATAGACACTAGATCAACTGTATTGGTTTTGATAGACACTAGATCAACTGTATTGGTTTGAGTAGACGCTAGATCAGCAGTATTAGTTTGGGTAGACACTGGGTCAGCGGTATTGGTTTGGGTAGACACTAGATCAGCAGTATTGATTTGAGTAAACACTGGATCAGCATTATTGGTTTGGGTAGACACTAGATCAGCATTATTGGTTTGGGTAGACACTAGATCAGCAATATTGGTTTGGGTAGACACTAGATCAGCAATATTGGTTTGAGTTGACACTAGATCAGCAGTATTAGTTTGGGTAGACACTGGATTAGCAGTATTGATTTGGGTAGACACTGGATCAGCAATATTGGTTGGAGTAGGCACTAGATCAGCAGTATTGATTTGGGTAGACACTGGATTAGCAGTATTGGTTTGAGTAAACACTGGATCAGCTGTATTGGTTTAGGTAGACACTGGATCAGAATTAAAGTTTGGGTAGACACTGGATCAGCAGTATTAGTTTAGGTAGACACTGGATCAGCAGTATTAGTTTAGGTAGATGCTGGATCAGCAGTGTCTGATTGGGTAGACACTGGATTTTAGATTGACACTAGATCAGCAGTATTAGTTTGGTTAGGCAGACACTGGATCTTGGATAGACATTGATCAACAGTATTAGTTTGAGTAGACACCAGATCAACAGTATTAGTTTGAGTAAACACCGGATCAACAGTATTAGTTTGAGTAAACACTGGATCAGAATTAAAGGTTTGGGTAGACACTAGATCAGCAGTATTAGTTTAGGTAGACACTGGATCTTGGATTGACACTAGATCAGCAGTATTGGTTTGAGTAGACGCTAGATCAGCAGTATTAGTTTGGGTAGACAGACACTGGATCTTGGATAGAAACCGGATCAACAGTGTTGGTTTGGGTAGACACCAGATCTGCAGTATTGGTTTGGGTAGACACTGGATCAGCTGTATTGGATTTGGTTGATACTAGATCAGCAGTATTGGTTTGAGTAGACGCTAGATCAGCACTATTGTGTTGAGTAGACACTGGATTAGTAGTTTTGACGTGGGTCAATTGTAGCGTCTTTTTTATAAAGAACTATTTATATTATTTCACAATTAATAGCCCAACAGAAAATTGTCATTTTATTTCTAGACCCTAAGACTTTATTTAAAATCCTACATTTTTAAAAACAAAATTGTTTTAATAACTTTTCTCTTTATCTAATCCTATCACTATATGGGTTATCACATGTTCTGTGTCTGCACTATGTATAGTATTCAACTAGTGTTGCTATGTAAGAAGAAAAAATTATATTTGAACTTTTGGAATGTCTAGGTCGATTTAGAATGTCAAAACTCATATTTCAAGTAGTATATTATTTAAGTTCTTATTTTGTTTGGTTCAATAATCACGTATAGAACTCATCCAAAGTTTATTAAAATACAAGACACTCTGAAATATAATACCATAGTATGAATTTATTTTTGGTTTAACATATTTTTAGTTTAACATATTTTTGGTTTATTACATAATTACTGTCATTATATATTATTAAACAATTAATCTTTTAATTAAGATTGCACCAATAAATATTGCTAATTATAATATAAAACAGTTTTGTCTTTTTTGTCATTTACGCCTTTTACACCTAAATTTATGTAAATGAAATTCTCTAAAGCTAATTTTAACATGTAACACACTTTTTACATGTTACTTGCTGCTTACTATAAGTAGTATATAATTTAATTATTGTATTTAATTTAACAAATTCTCTGAACTTAATATATACAGAGCACAACCGCCCGCTACAAGCCCCGGCAAACCAAGGAGTGGTCGAAAGAAGCTTAAGTGCACCATTCTCTGAAATTGGAAGATTCGTGAGCGAGACATATATGTTGTATACATACAAAAATTATATATGTACATTATATATTATTCATCACAGGACCACAGTCCCACTACCTCTATTAAGCTACTCAAATTCTTCTATTCAGCTAAATATTACACTGACAACATTAAATGACCTGGAAAGCACAAACACTAAACTCTCTGTCCTCCGAAATGCAGTGAGGACCCTGCCCTTCACTTCATCATCAAAGTCCTCGCTTAGAGGCGAAGGCGAGTGGAGCAACACTACTCTTCTTAACACTGTACATAACACTAGTTTAGTTTACTTATTTACTGCTTATTTATTATAATTATATACATAATATGAATATATTAATTACTTTCGCCATTATATATCTAATTCTATTGTAACATGGCAATTGTTTGTATGATAATCTGCATCCCAGCCTGTGTATATCCATGTAACTTGTTTAATCGTTCACAGCTTGTTTGATATTATGCATCGTATTATTCTTATTATTCACCGTTGTTATTTCTGTTCAGCCTACGTTATACATACATAGACAAACAAACAAAACTAACACAAATAGTGTTATTTTTGCCGATACTATTTTAATATATTAATGACATTGTTAGTTCTGGTTAAATATGACTTACCAAATAATAGTAGACTTTTATAAACACATAATATCCATACATGCAAAGTTAAAAATCTTTTTCATTCTATCTTCTTATAATCAGTTGTATAGATTTTCCAGTCAAATTTAGACATAATATCAAATAATAATATTCAAAATTAACATAGATATCAAATTTACACAGTATATTTTCACACATTTTTGACTAACTCCTGGCTAATTTAATTACTTTGCGCTTTTAACATTCAAATAAAATAAATCGACTAGTTAATCTGGCGTATTCCAATATATTCTAAATTAAAATCGCTACTACATCGGTTTGAAACGATGTCTTATTTTGATTGAGAAAACCTATAATATGTGTCGATGAAAGCATCATTTGCTTAATTATTCTTTTTGAATATATTGTATGGCACACATTTTCTAATTTAAAATGTGGCATGACATGTGCTGCACTTTGTTTTATAAAATTACACTTTAAATCGATTACTGTTACTAACCCTACTTGGATATATGGCTACTCATTTCTCAATTTGTGTATTTATTTTGGAGATCTGTTTTTTGTTTAAGCTATAGTAATTACTATGTATTATTAATCGGCGTGATGTCTTATTGTGTATTTTATTTTATATTTGATAACATATTATATTTTGTAGTACATGCGCACATATATTGCTATGTATTATATTTTGATTAATCAAAAAGTTCATTATCTTTTAAGAAGTTAAATTCGTTTTTGGGATGCAAATGTAGGTATATTTATTCAGTTGATATCATGTGCTATTCGGATAAAAATAGTCTATTGAATTGATTATATTTATGCTTCACTTTATAATTTAATTATTCCTAGTAATAATATAATATACTTTTTTACTCAGCTTTAAATGAATAAAATTATAATCCAGTGTATAATCCAGCTAATATCACAAGAAAATTGTCAAAATAAATTCATGGTTTATTCAATAATTTCTTAGTTGTTAAATTTAATAGCCTATTTGACCAGTTCAATGCCTATTACAAAATGGTTATTTTTAGTATTGCACACGATTTATAATATATGTAAGATAATTTCAGCTTTAGATAGCCTTCAAAATACCTCTAAGGGATGCTAATATTGACTACTGTACTGCATAATATCAACTATTGTTTGAATCTACACCCTCCTTACTAACACAGCTTTTCTCCATCTCCCCCCTTAACATTATTAAATGCATTTATATTCTGTTAGTACTTTTTTTGTTCAAAGTCTTGTGTCCTCTAAGTAATTAGTAAGCAGTTCATGCATTGAAACAAATATCAATATAGTTCATAATGATGGAAATTCCGTTTGTGTAATCCCGATATGATTGACTTTAAAATTTCCTGATTTGAAGCTTATTTAATATGTATATTTATTGATGGTGTTTGTATATTTTGTTCGGTATTGTTTATACATTTTTACAGTTTATATTGTTGTTCTACAGTATACTGTAAACTACATTACTTTCGTTATGTATGATTATTGACCTTAAGAACATGTTTCTTGGCATGTTGCAATTATTTTATTTAACTGCTATATATATTCGATTTCATTTGATGGGTATAATTTATACAGTTAATATTAGATTTAATATCTAGGTTTCTACAATGTTCTAATTGAAAATATATATCTATTTGTAAAAAATCTTCTAATACATTTTAATTTTTCATTATCTACTGAAATTACTTATACTTATATTTTAGCCGCCACTATTAAACTATACGTTCATATGATCTGTCTGCATGAGATCTGGTACTTTATTTTTTGTATAATGATATAACAAGTTATTATTTATAAAGCGCTGTCTGTATTATTTAGCCATTTATAATACAGTATAATAAATTGTTTATTATTACATGCATATAAATGTTACAGGGTATACTTAATGAATATTTAAAGGATACAGCACTCATAGTTGTTCTCTTATAAACTGTTAACATTTTTTGATCGTTTATAAGTGCATTTTATGTAAAATGATATATTTTTTTTGTATTTTCACTAATCTACATATTCATTTAGTCTATATCATCAATTTGGAACATTTTCTTTTCTTTTTGGTATATTGTAATCTAGCTCCGATGTTCGTGTATATGAACTTATTGTTGCGCTCTATTAATTATATGTTCTTGTATTCTATTCTATACGTACATATTTCTAAACTATATGTATTCTAGCACACACCTATTATGGAAAATATATCTGATTTTGTTATGTATTACTTTTGTTGTAATTTTATTCAGTCGCTAATGAAACCTTGGCGATTTTGTACAATATATATTTACCAAAATATTTCCTTTTTTCCTTTAATGTAAAGTGATAACATACATAATTTCTAAATAAGTCTCATTCCGTTTTATAAATATTGGCATGCTTGAAATATTCACGAAGATAATAACTAAAGTAATATGATTGGATTAAGCATAAATTATGTTATGTAATTAGATTATACCATTCACATTATTCGTATGTAAGTTTGATTTATTTATTTAACTTTATGGAAGTTAAGGTTTAATTAAAAGATTGGTATACTTACATTTTATTATATTACAAGTTTACAAAAGTAGCAGGCATTGCATTTTATTAATACATACAGTATTTCCTTAGTCATTTACTAAGTATTTATTATAAATTTTTGCAGCAGTTGCTTTGAATTTCTGATTTTTTAACTTACTCGTATCCGCGTAATTAATTTTTTTGTTTTTAAAAATGGCAAAATATGAGGAGTTCTCTGAATTATTAAAAATACTTATTTGGGAAATTTTATCTTCTTTTTTACAATTGCACTGTTTCTGTTTCCACATTCTACTTATAACAATACACGAAGCTTATTTTCGATTTTTTTGTTCGACAAAGCATTGATTCGCATTGCTCAGAAAGGCTAATGAACTAAATTTGTCAACTTCTGTATGGCTTTAACGGGCAGCTGTTATAGATGATGAAATAGTTTTAAAAATTATAGGCACTATAATAGCGGTTTAAATTATTTCCATTGAAATTTGTACTGTGCGTTGACTAAAAAATTCACGTACAAATAGATAATCGTGCTTTGGAAATGTTGCCTACTCTTAAAAAATTGGTTGAGCATTGAATTAAGCATGTTGGGCAAAAATGACAAGATTTTCAGAGCGACAGAAAGCTAAATAATATAGCTAAGTTCAAGTTTGTGTTATTGATGGAACCATTCTCTACCAAACCAATGTTTCCATTTCTTCATGACGAACTTGTGAAGCTCATAAAGACAATGTTGATTTGTTTCGTAAAGGCTTAGATACTCTGGCTGAAACAAAATAAGTGTTTTATTTTAATATGAAATATGGAAGTGAACACCTACTTATCAAATCTAACGTCGGTTTTGGAGCTATAACACCCTCTTTTAAGAGCATATCAGAAATAAATTGGGTTTACTTTTTTATTCTTGTTGGAGATAAGATTATACTGCTAGTTATTGAAAAGGTTTATTGAGTGTTGAACTACAAATCAGTAGAAAACGCGAGCTCTATTTCTTTCTTTCTCTGATAATACTAACTTGACCAAGAGGGAGAATGCAAAAATTGATGGAAAGTCTTTTAAAGCAAAACAGAATCTTAGCTAGATTCGCATATGCCACCAAGCGTCAATTTACATTATTCAAGATCTAGAAATATTTTAAAGGGTTCGTTGTTGAAAGTATAGGAAGACATACATGAAAGGCTAGACGTGTTTTATTCACGGTTGTTACGAGAAGTGGCAAACCAACCTGAACTCTTGTTACTCATAAATTATGAATATATGTACTATCATGCATAGAGTAACATCACGGACAACTCTATAGGTACAAATGCTGAAGCTAAATTCAGAGCTATCCAGGGAAGACGATGTAGACAATATTATTCGAAAGTGTGTTTACTAAATTATGTCATTATACTAGTGTCATTAGATAAATTACTAAAGTAAAATAATGGATTAAATTCATTCTCTCAATTTTTCGATTCGATTCATTTTTCATTCGTTTATGAACCTCCGTATCCATAGCAATTACTTCGTTTGACTGATAATCTAGATGAGTGTAAATGACTGAAAAGTACGTGTTCAACTCAATTTTCTTAAACGCCAACTTCAATTAAATTCATATCGATACGGTGGCTTCACAACTACGGATTATTGCCAGGCTTTGGAAATGTATCCTGAACCTAATTATTGTGACATTCAGGAACAATTACGTCTTCCAAATAAGTAAAAATTACAAATCATCACGTCTTAGCTGCTGATATAACTCCTATTCTAAAAGGAACATTTGCAAAATTAAGTTATGAAAAGAAATAATGTTTCATTTTAGCTGACGGAAGTAAAAATCCGCACATGTATTTTGTTTGCTGGACGTAATCCTGGGGCTGTTTAAGTGGACATGCTCGAAATAATATTTCATAAAAGGCTATTGGGGATAATAATTCTATGTCTGATCATGGTGGAACTTCGCTTATGTATTCTATCATGACACCTGTGCACAAACCTATATCAAATTACCAATATATAGCAGTTCAAGAATGTGCTTAAAATGTCAAGGGATGTTAGCTCGGTTCTATAACTGAAAATTATAAAGTAAATCAACATTACTGCACATTATTTAGTCAACCATAATCGAACAAGAACCATGGAAAGCTACACATCTTCTTGACACAAAACGTGTATGGTATCTTCTTTATGATACTGTTCACCTGCTTGAATGTATTAGGAACAACTGACTAACGGAAACAAATAAACGACTATAGACTTTTGAGATATTTACTGGTGATTTGTTTCTTTAGAGTGAATTTCGTTTTGGACCTTTTCGGCTGCTATAAAAGGTCCAAAACGAAATTCACTCTAATAGATGTCACATACATGTGTACATAATGTCACTTATATGAGTAAAATCCCTGAATTTCAAAACTATTAGAGTGAATTTCGTTTTGGACGCTTTCGGCTGCCATATACAGATGCGTTTTGGACAAGACAATAGAATGAAAAAACAAAATATTTAAATCTCTGCCGCGTAGTCACAGCAATTCTTTAAACTAAATACACTTTTACTGAGAAACATTGTTTTATTATTCTTTTACCAAATTAAAGAGGATTCAACATTAGGGTGGCAGCTATAAACAGATTATTTTAACGATTATTATATTATCATATTTTATAATATGTAATAGTATTCTGACAATTTCAATGTAAAATTTTGCTAGATCACATATTCTCCTTGTCAATTCAAAACTAAAAGAAAATGAATAAATGTTTCCTTCGACAGTTGGAAAATTACTTCCTTATCGTCAAAGCGGATGAAAACATTCACCTACCCTTACTTCTCAACGCCCTAGGCTATAACGGCCTAAACATTTATGATAGACTATACCAACTCCAAAATCCACTTAGCGTTCTACTTCGTCACAAGACGTTCTTTCAAGCGCAATTTAAAAATGAGAGCATAACCGAGTTCTCCTGCCGCGGTTACATCGTTTATATAGTGGAGTGTAATTTCGGAGCATCTACAAATGACATGCTATGGGACATCATAAGAGTTCATAACGACAGACTAGGAGAGCATCTGTTTTCGGAGGATGACACCCAACATATATTTGATCTAGAGATTAGGAAGGGCGAAGCCTACGAAGCGCGCAAGAACAGAAAGGCTAATTGTCAACACCACAGGCCTCAATGTCGCCACTATATAATCTTCTGAGAAAACCATATAACGTCAACAACTTACGAATACAACCGAATCCTGACAGTTAACGAGCTCAGCGAATATGGGATCGATGGAGACACGTTCGTGCTGCAGATGCAGCTCGAATTCACACTTCGCATCCGACTCCAGGTGCAAAACGCGGAATTCAAAATGCAATGTATGTGGTGACTATATGTGACACTTTGCGAGTGTACATATGGCGCTCATAGAAAACTGTAATTGACGACAAAGAAACAGTTTAAAAAACTAAAGAAATTATCCCTTATAAATGACATTGATATACTTATACTGACAATTCTTATTTTATTTTTGCCTCAAATTTAGAAAATGTTAACTGTAACTAGAGTGTTCTTTTAAATGAATAAAATGTTAAAATATAATTGTCCAATACAGGAGTCAAGATTATAGTTTGGCCAAAATATATACCTTTTTCAAAACTTGAAACCACTAATGTAAAAGTGCTGGCTTTGGATCATTTTGAAATAGAAGTAGTGGAAAATATAATATCTTACCTATTATACCTACAAGAATGTTTCTCTCACTGATACTTTTAATCTTCGAAATCTATAGCTCACTTCAACACTTTCAATTTTTATTTACAAACTTTGAAAACAGCTAGGAATAACTTCTGAATTATTTTACTAATTTACATTGTACCGATTTTATACATTTTTATAAAAGCATATAAGTCATTAATAAGTAGTATAATTTATAAATTAACATCCATTCTGTAAATTAAAAAAACACATTTCCATTATAGCTTATATTTGTACTTCTCGCGTTGTACTCTTTTCATAAATGCATTATTACATTTACTCTCAGTTCTATTTACTGCTTATCATATTTCGTTATTTAGTTTTACCTTGCAATATATACTTTAACTATACATATACTGCAACCTTACCCATTTTCTGCCTCAGTCAATTAAATGTAACCTATAACTTTATTATAAAGAGTTATGTAATCCAAGGTCTAACATCGTTTACCATTTACTCTGTACCAATTACCATTTTGTAACTTTACTTTTCTGTACATAGGTACTTGTGATTCCCATTCTCATTATTCAATTAAACGCTTTATTATTATTATATATTCTACCAAAACTGTTTTTATATTTAATATAAGTATATTAATATATAATGAAAGGATATCATAAAAATGTTTTGTTAATATTTGTTTTATATGATATATGCATGGTTGTGTCTATGTTTATACATCCAGTTTAATATATTTTTATTAATTTAGCTTTATTCATTTTTGTGTTAAAATATTTGATGTCTATTACTGAAAGTCGTATATTCAGTGCGTTTTTTATAGAAAAGGACTACTGATGGATGTTTCACATATTAATTAGTTGGTTTCAAATAGACTATTAATAGTACCTATAGAGGATGGCACCCGACCGACTAAGTTTTTTCGACTAATTTCTTACTAGAAAATAGACTATTTTCCCCTGGGGTGATTTATATCAAATTGTTGAATTTGATTATTATATAAAATTTGAATTCCATTTAAACTACCTTAGGATATTCAAACATATTGTGCATTTTTTGACAAAAGCACCAATTTTGGCACAGAGGTAGACCAATATATTACGAAAAAATTATATGTGAAGGCATCTCCCAACTGGCGGCCATTTTTACAGTTTCTGCATATTATATATAGACAATTACAAAATCTTTCATAAAGTTTTAATAATAAATTTACATTATATAAAATATCATCAACCAATAGAAAATGTAATTATTAAACAAAATCGTTCAAAATTTACATATATGATAGTTTATATATATACTTTTGATTGGTTGGTAATATATCATTTAAATGTATGTATTATAAAAAAGTTAGTAAAGATTTTGCAATTTTCTCTATATCCTGTATTTTCCATATATCATAATAGGTAAAAATGTAAAATAGCCTCCAGGGGGCAGCTGGGATTTTAATTCAAATTTAATTTTTTCGTAATATATTGGTCTACCTCTGTTAAAATTGGCGCTTTTGTCAAAAAATGCACAATAGGTTAGTTTACAACTCCCACTAATATACATATTCATATACTCCCTTATACACTTTTCTACTAGAACCAATTTATCATCAACATATAATAACACTAAATGAGAAAATAATATATATATGTATACTACCTATATTTATTTTCAGCAAAAAGGTAGACTATAGACTGCACATATAACAACTAACAGCAAACAAAAATAGCTTATCCGCGATAGGAAGAATACATTATATTTATGACAAAAGGGACACGCATAACAGCTAGTCCTAAGACTACCCTCAATAAGGGGAGTTAGTCAGTGTTAATTTGGAGAAAGAGGATCAGTCGAGCTGACAGGACTATGTGTCTGAGGAAGCTCTAATCCAACCAGTCGTGCTGCTTCTTCTATCGTTCGTTCACCCTTCCCTTTGTATTCGTCAATCAACTTCTATTAAAGGAAAGAAGGTGTAGCGGGAAAACATTTGATGTCAACACGGAATACACAGTAAGGATTTTTTTAAATTACGTACATTTAAACTAAAATATTTTTACAATTGCTGCTTTTTTATAAAATATATAAAAATAGACCATAAAATGTACTACATACTTAAAAAAATAGTTCACTGTCATTCACACCAGTAGGATTCCGTCCTTACTTATGTTTGCTGTTACATATTAATAAACCAAATGTTATTCTTACTAAAATTATATTTCGCAACTATTATCGTCATATCTAACCATTTAACTATTTAAGTGCCACTTAAAAATGTGATAATTTTTAATATTATACATCCGATTTGTTTGAAATTTCGATAAATCTCTATAAAAAAATGTCATATTCTACTAACTTTGCTTAGGTTTTACTGTTGAATAAAATTAAAATAAAAACTCCTGTTAATTACCCCCGTCAGTATTGTTCTTAAACACAAAAACAAATAACATTGTGATAACATTAAAGTGTAATGTTTTCAACACGTAAAAAGTAAATACTAGAATACAGTGACAGTGCCAAAGTAACTAAGTGACGTTTAGGATATTTTTTACATTTACATTTATAACATTTTCGCAACTAACGATCCACTAGTGGTTCTGTATATTACAAAAATATAATTAAGTGAAACATTTATTTTGTTAGTATTTTATATTTTGAAAAATGTTATTGTCACTATATGTCTTATCGAACATAAATATTATAAACAATTCAGGAAAGTACTATTAAACTATCAACCGAAATATTAAAAACCCATAAATATTGAATGTTAGTAAATAAGTAAAAGATAAATCAGAGTTTTCTGATATCCAGTATTGAAGTGTAAAACAATAAAAAATTAATCTATAAATGTTATACAAATTAAGTAGTTGTGCCTGAAAAAAAACAGATTCCAAATTTGTATGTTGTAAAATTTCACGTCTATAAAAATAAAGTATATTACCTGGTGGTGTCGTAAGCTTTCTAGATAACACCTGTATGTATCGGCTAAGTAAACCATTTCATTGCTAGCTCTGCAGTTCTGTTCTGATGTTGTCTTAAATTTCCGAAATTGTGAAACTGCATAATTGTACACAGGGGCATCACGATTTTTCTGTAAATTTCAAAATATAATAGCATTATTATATCCTGTAAAACTGTACGGTTTTCCAATCTATAAAGTTTCAAAATTTATACTACATTATATTAAATATATTAAGATGGCACACAAATACACACGAATAAAGTTTAACCAAATTTAATACATGTATACAAAAAAATTTGCCTTCATAAATTAAAGATATATAAATGATGCATAGAATAAGACATATACATAATAACGAAGTATAGTGTTTCTATATTACTTTCAAAACAAAGATACACGTCTGAATTACAAGATATACTGTATTCCTATGTTGTAAAACTGTCTGAACTATAAACTTTGATTTTTGGAATCAATTTTGCTATCAAAGATATTACATATTACCTAAATTATTTTTAAATTAAATAAATCAAATAATTGTATTATATATACTATGTAAATGAAACACTTTCTTTAATGATAAATTTTAATAATATTTAGAATTATTCATTTTATATTTATAGTAATAAAGATCCTAATGCCTGCATATGGGAAATTTTAACTTAACTGTAGTGAAATACACATAAAAATATAGTTCGAATATATATATAAGCAATACTAAAATGCACAAATATAAAATTGTAATAAGAAATTACTACATTATCTAGATTTTAATTTTTAGTTCAAATAGAGACTAGAATGAAAAAAATAAAAACATGAAAAAATTGAAATACTTAAAATGATAATAAAGGTCAAATTGGCTATTGAAAATAAAAATCATTTTAAATCATTTCTATTTTACATAGGTATTAATTAGTAGGTAAAACAAAGTCTTATGTTTTTAACCCCCAAAATATTGCATAATTATACAAAATATATTACATTTTAAAATGTAAAAATTACACAATTGAAATTATTATTTTATTTTAAAAAATTAGAAAGAATCTTGCTTCAGTCATAAGTCTATTATCCAGATAACATATTGTATACTAATATATAAGCAGTTTAATTTAAAAATAAAGTTATATTGGAGTGAACAATTGACTTATTCAGCTTTATACACTAATTATTTGTTGCAATTATTTTTTCATAATAATATATAATATGAAAAACCTCAAAACAAAGTATATATATTTAAATTAAGTAACAAGATGAAATAATAAATAATTATTATAAATAAATTTATAATAATAAATAAAATAGTAACAAGAAAAAACTGTTATTAATTTTATATTTGCTAACTTAAATTCTAAGGATCTAGCAAGGTCTATATAGATAGACACACCTGTAAATGATAAAAACAGACTAAACAGTACACTATAAAAACAGTCCCTATTTTACTAGAGTCATAGAAGTTTATATAGTAGCTATATATATACACCCCCGGCCAATATAAACGCCAATTTTTAAAATTTTATACCTTCTTTAATTTTCTAAAAATGCATGTTATTCATAAATTGTTGAAATAACAACTAAGGTAATCAATCATCAAGTGTTAGCCCTGAAAAGGACTGTTGACATCTTCTCAAGGGGTGAAGAAGAGGAAAGAAGGGAAGACTCAATAAGGTATGGAATTCCCCCTGGCAGCAATCACCTGCT
>JAYRBW010130490.1:0-16048 GCA_036023295.1 Invenusta paracnida
TTCCTTTCACGGCTGGATTGTTGGTGACTCATTGCTGGCTAGACTAATTAGCGCTACAACTGCTAGCTATCCTCTCTCTCTCACTCTACCTACCTCCTGCCCACTGCTATGCAACGTAGTGTGACTCATTGCTGACCTGCCTGATTATCGATTCTTATCTGAGCGAGTAGCCAACTAATTTTTTTGAAAAGTAACGCTAGGAAATTCAATTTTATGGCTACTGAGATATATTTTTCATGTTACGCATATTAAGTGGCCCAATTGGGCCATCAGGCGGTAAATCGGTTGTAAATATCAGGCGTTAAATAGGGTTAAATGTATATATCAATATGTTTTATTTTTCTAAAGCTAATAAACAGCGTTTACATTTATTTATTTGTATGTGCATAATGACATGAACTTTTACAGGAAATTTCGATGTGAACATCTCATACATATATTATACACAATAAAATATGTTTAATTAAGATATCACTTTGGAAACAAAGAAACATGTTCAACTATTTTATAAGCATTTCACTCTAATAAGTATCACACAGATGATAACCAAAAATTGATGACATTGTTCCTCTTAAGATACCAAAAAATTACAAAAGTAATTGTATTAAATAGTGAAATTAAAATATATAATTAAAATATGAAAAATAATAATAAATATACAACTATGAGTGCATCTAAATGTATCTTTGGAAATACATTTCAAGGAAATCAATTTACTGCATAAATTGACGAATAAATACACAATTTAAGTTTATTTTCTTCGTTGTATGTTTTAGGAAAACTCTGTATGTGATTTTATAATTGGCTCATATGAAAGTAGTTAATGATAAGATAAGAAAATACACGCTCATTAAGAATAGAAACAGTTCTAAAATATTAATTGATACTAATATGTTGAAATTACCCTGTGAGTTTTAATGCAAATAGTTGATTTTCCTATGAAATCGATACAATATAAGAAAATTGTTTTAATAAACTAACTGCGAATTTTCCCTAACAGCTGAATTTCACACAGTACCATATGGTCATGTACCAAACTCAATACTAAATTAATTAAATCAAATAACCATTGTATAGACAATAACAAACGTATTCTGAACATGTATTCTTATACTAAGGGCCACATATATGTATCTTACACATAATAATGTTTATCAAATGGCACGTCACTTAATTATATATTTGTTGTGTTGTGTTCGACACCGGAGTTCTCAAGGGTTTGGTGTATGTAGTGGTCAGCACATCCGCCCGACAGATCTCAGATCTGAATGTGTTGTGTTCGACACCAGAGTTCTCAATGGTGTGGTGTATGTAGTGGTCAGCACATCCACCCGGCAGATCTGAATGTGTTGTGTTCGACACCAGAGTTCTCAATGGTGTGGTGTATGTAGTGGTCAGCATATCCGCCCGGCAGATCTGAATGTGTTGTGTTCGACACCGGAGTTATCAATGGTGTGGTGTATGTAGTGGTCAGCATATCCGCCCGGTAGATCTGAATGTGTTGTGTTCGACACCAGAGTTCTCAATGATGTGGTGTATGTAGTGGTCAGCACATCCTACCAGCAGATCTGAATGTGTTGTGTTCGACACCAGAGTTCTCAATGGTGTGGTGTATGTAGTGGTCAGCATATCCTCCCAGCAGATCTGAATGTGTTGTGTTCGACACCAGAGTTCTCAATGGTGTGGTGTATGTAGTGGTCAGCACATCCGCCCGGCAGATCTCAGATCTGAATGTGTTGTGCTCGACACCAGAGTTCTCAATGGTGTGGTGTATGTAGTATAATAGTCAGCATATCCTCCCAGCAGATCCCAAGAATCGGCTACAATTACTAGTTGCGTCTCGTATGATGTTCTCGACAATTTCGATGTTTTTATGCTATATATAACCTATGTGGCCCTTAGTATTATTAATATCACTACTACTAAAGTGTTTGTTTTCTCAATTATATCTCACATACATAATGCGATTAAAAGCAATGCGTATTATATAATAAATATAGGAAAAGAATATATGCATATACATAAAGTTAATATAAATTTGGACATACTGTTACCTACAACGCACAATATGCATGATTATGTTCTAATTAGAAGAACATCTTATTTCGTTTAGAGAGTTAAGTAGACATGCTGTAGTAATCTGGTAATGATATAAACAATTTGAAAAACACATTTCTTTCAAATAGTTACAGATATTTTGATACAAATATTTCATTGCCACCCGCTTATTCAGTATATAAAAAATATATTCTGGCCAACCAACCATATTTAAGTGATATTAATTAATGTAATTCTTTAATATCGTTGCATTTTAACTCTTTGTATTAAATAATTTTGTCATTAAATTAATATGTAAGTGACGAAAGGTCAATATAAAATAAAACAATCTAAAAATTCTTATTTTATTATAAAAGGTTTTTATAATATTTTTTCAATGAATTGTGACTTTGTAAATTTGTTAATAAAGACTGACTAGTCCTTTTTATTAGCAAGACTACTACCAATATTAATAATACAAATCCTATCGAAATAATACATTAATATCAAAACATTTTTGAAAGAATACTTATTTTATTAGTATTATTATTTAAATCGAATGATCCTCTATTTTTTTTGCACAATTTTCATTGAATAATATCTTTTTGAACATATACACATATATATAATACGCATATGCATCTATTTTTATTTTATTGACAGCTATAGACTTGCAAAACACTAGTAGAATACGTCCTACATCACACATTTGTATATTATATATGCATATGTGAAGGTAAGTTTTGATCTGGTATGAGTTGAGGTTTCTCTTCATGTGGCATATGAATATGGAATGAGGTGGAATGGAGTATTGATGAAGATAGTCATTATTCATATATCTATGCTAACTGAAGTCCTGACTTGAAATGCGTGTTATTAATGAATGATCGGAATTTGGGATTGTATAATAATGACGAGAACTGAACTTGGGGGAAGGAAATGCTTAAATGGGATTTTCTTGACGGGTTGTTAAATTACTTAATTGCTATATATACCTCTGTACTGTATTAAAAATTGCTGAGTTATATGTTATTAACATATTGGACTTCCGTTAGCACCAGTTAGTTACTACTGGTGAATCATGTATCTCATATTTTACGTAAGAATATAATTAATATTATTTGTGTAAAAAAATAAAATCCATAGGCGATGTTTTGTGACAATATATTTGTATTATAATTTTTAAATATTGAATATATAGTAGATTTTTCAGTTGAACAAATAGGTGTATTTAGATTTTTCAAAATACAAATTTGAAATATATTTTATAAAGTATATTTATAATATATTAAATATTTAAAATGGCTAAACGGTTTAAAATAAATGTTTCATTTTTATTAATACCAAGTTTTACATATTACGCAATTTAAAAAAGTTCTCGATGTCTTATAAATCTGTAATCTAGTATATTTAATTTGAATTTCATTGATACATTTTTTATTAAATAAGTAAAAAGTATGACGTACCGTGTTTTTATTTTGTATTTGTTATTGCATCTTTATGCCAAAACTATGTTGTTAATGTGTTTGTTATGGCTGAAAAAAATAGTAATTTAGGTGTTTAAAAACATTAAATATTTGTACATATGAAATTGTCTTTATCAATGTAGATTTTTATTATATATTATAATTATCCCCTCTCCTCTCCTCTTCTTTCCTCTCCTCTCCTCTCCTAAAACAATACCTTTGTTTATTTGTTTTGTTATTCAATTCATCGTGAATTTTAATATGTAAAATAATTCTATTTCGGAATATAATTGTAATTAAAAGTGAACACATCCTGTCGCGTCTTTGCGTCATTCTACTCTTATGTAAAACAATTAGGCTTTCATTTTATTCATTAATATCTTATGCATTTGTCCGAATGTTCAGTTGTTTTTTGTTTGTCGCCCAGAAAGAAATTTTTTAATGAAAACTAGTTCGGCGAATTTATTCTTTTAATTTTTTTGTTTTTTTCGGTGATATGTTACTTTGAGTTCGTTATTTTGAGAGCGGGTTTCTTCCCCTCTCCTCTCCTCTACAGTAAAACAATACATTTGTTTATTTTTGTGTTATTCAATACATCGTGAATGTTAAGATGTAAATAATTATATTTCGGAATTTTAGAAATATAATTTGAATTAAAAGTGAATACATCCTGTACAATCTGCCCCTTCCATTGTTGGGCGTTTAATACAGTTATTATTACATTATAAAGCAACACTACTTGTAATACATACAACTACAGGCACATAAACTACATTGTTATGCAATAATACAATACAATGTAATTAATCATTATTCCTTTTAAATAAGATGGCGCTGTTTTATCAACATTATATAATTAAGTGATCAAATAAAATGTTAACAATGTGTTGGTATCTGCAGAATAGTGACATGTTTGTAATTGAATGTGGTAAACACTAGAATTTGTCAATCATTTTGACGCATATTACTTCTACATACGCAACCGTTAAATGGATTGCATATATTTAATTATTTTTTCTTTCTTACTTAACATTTCATACATTTAAGCTTAAACTAACTTTTGTATAAAGCAACTAAATTATCAGTTGTAACTAAATCTGTTGTATCATTTATATATCATGTTACTTATAAATTTAAAAGCATTGGTATATTTTATTTTATCCATTTCATTTTATATTTAAATGCATCTATTTTGAAGGGCACATATTATGATTTATCAATATATGTATATATATATATATAAATATATCTAACCATATATGTATATATATATACAACGAAATTTACCAAATGAATTTCGAAATTAGACGTACTTTCCGTATTGGGATGTTACATAAATATATTAACCGCATTGTAAAACCTGCATTGATAAAATGAATTTTATCTTGGTGCGAAGAGTCTAGCTGTGATACACATGGCTTAGATTATCTATAAGTGAAGTTGGGAAACATTGGCCACCAACAATTATATATCAGGGAAGTATAGTACAACTTATGGTGACATATGCAAGCATATGGTAGCCCGAGGACAAACCCTCCTAATCCTTGTTGCAGTTTTCGTAAGAAAATGAACTCACTATATCCAACTAAATATGTAATATGCTGGAATTTTGTAATTTCACAGCTTTATATAAATATGCAGTTGTAAAACCCATTTATCAAAACAAGTTTTATGTTATAAACATATTTGTGTTCGATTTTTCATTCGGAACAACATTTTTCAAATGAAAGATTGAATATTATGACAGCGAAAGGAAAGCTAAGACATAATTTTAATAAATATAAATGTTTATTACATAATATGATTTCTAAACTATACTATTAGTTTTTTATTCATTCTGTGTATTTTATGTAATTGTTAAAACGCATTCCATAAGGATTATTAATGTACAGCATTAATGCAACACTTTTTTCATTAAATTATTCTTTAAAATCGGTCTAAATAAGGAAAACAAATTTTTACTTTGAAACACATTTGTTTGTTATATAGTTGTAAATCTGTTGATAGAAAAAATGAAGTATAACGGTCTCTTTATATATAATGAACAAACTGTTTTTCAAATTATTTTTAATTTAAATGAATATCCGTCATTACACATCATTTCAAATATTTAACCAATGACAATATTAGTCGAAAGGGTATTACAATTTATATTAGCTTAATAGAGTGCAGAGTTTAAAAATATTGATTAGGATAGGGATTAGAATGATGTCAGAATCGAGTTGCGACCCCTGGAATTCATATGTTTTTGTTTCTAACATCAATATTACAACATTTAGAAATTTTTTTTAAATAACATAGTTTGTAAATAATTTATAACCTAATGAATTTTGTCAAACCATAATTTGTTGATTGATAGATTGGAATTAATTTAATATTATGAATAACGTTTGTAAACAAACCGATATGACTATTAATACACTATATAATAATATGTATGAATACATTATTTAGTTGTACGTAACCGAATAATGGGTATAATTATCGGACTGGCTCGCTCATGTGTGGTACATATTATGTATGTTAAATATTGTATGTTATATAATTAATATTAATAATTACACTTAGATAAACATTAACAAATCTATATTTGAATATTAGCTCGCAGCAGTTTACATGTCTAATATAATATAGATTTTATTAAAATTATAAAAAAAATATACATATCAATTAAATCATATATATTTATCTTAGTGAATTAATTTAAAATTGTACCTACAATGCGTTACCAAGTCCTTTTCTGTTTATGTGGTGAATCCATAAAAACAGTTTATAGCAGATTGTGTATTATTACAAAACGTATTTGAGAGAAGGTATGTATTATTAGTTATTAGTTATAGTAAAGGTCAGCACTAATAATATCGGGCATACACACTACACGAGCGACGAGGTGCGACGCGGTTCGAAGCATCCTAAAACTTTTGCAAATTATTGAAGCCGTATTCAATGGGTTCTTTTTATTTTACGTACTACGCCGTGCCCCGCTGTACGCGTTTGGTGTGGATGAGCCTATTGTATTTATATAAACGTAACATATTAAATATGTGTGAATGTTGAACTTAGACGCTCTTAAGTGTGACTTACTTGTTGTAAAGTACGATATCAGGAAGCCAGAAGTGGGACATGGGGAGTCGTAAGTTCCTCAGGTTATTGTACTCAGCAGGGTCCCACCGAATGCGTCGGTCGTTCCATGTCTGATGATAATGAGGAATGGAGAGAGGACTGATTATTCATGAGATTTCACATCGCAGACATGGAAATGGTATTGTACACCTAACGAATTTTGATATCGGTTTCTTCGAGTAGATTTTATTAATTATATGTATCCTATCTTCAATATTATTCAATTCTGCAAAGATTTCTTAACATTTATCTACTCATAGTTAAAGAATTTCCAACTTTTTGCAGCTATGTCAAAAACCAATAAATATCCCGATAAAAACCTTATAATAGCTAGACAAAATAAAATTATATATCCCTTTTTTAATTTTCACATGAGCAAACAATTCTGGGGTGTTACTCTGATATACACAATATGTATCGGCAGTAAAGACAATCTGATCCTCTCATTTAACTTTTATATACACATACATATCAACTTATATAGGATATGTTGCACGTTATGCACTACATTAAAAGAAAATGCATGAACGGAATATTTAAATATAATTTAAACTGCAAATAAGTTTTTACTTACTAAAAAGTAAATCTAAAACCGATAAACTCACTGTGTGAAGCCAAGCATTGGTTATTAGCACTTGATTTTTTTCATCCTGAAAGAAAGTAAAATAATGATGTTTATTGTTGGTGTCAAAATAGTCAAAATTCCTTTGGGTTACATATAATAAAAACCAATTTAAAAAACATCCCAAATCTGACTACAGTCTTTTATATATGGTTATAACTTAATCTCGTATTTGCATGAAAGAAAAACATAAATATGATTGTATTAGTTGAATTAAAGAAACATATTTGAAATACAAATCTAGATTTCCCTTTTATATAAAAGTTATCATACATCTATCAACTACTAGCAGGTTACATTACTGGTTTACTTCTTGGTCATGATCTGAAAGTGCCATTAATGTGTAATGTTATCAAATTCAAGGTATTTGTGTTTGAATCTGATTTCATTGATTATTTTCATTTGGACTTGTAATCTTAATGTTTAGTAGGCCAGTATAATCATTTATTGTCCACGCTTCAATTGCTCTTTTTTGACTTTCCCATTATTGCCAGTTAATGACCAGGATGCAACTAAACTCTAGGTAAAATTATTTATCGTATGAGTGTACTATGAATATATTTACATAATCACTGTGCGTAACTGATAATCAAATTGACAATTGCTGTTAAAAAAATCATCATATTTTATTATATAAATTAAATGTGTCCAACAGTACATTTATGCAAGTGTTTTGAAATACTTTAATATCTATCTATCTAGGACTTTGACAGTTAACAATCAATTAATGAGTACCTATTCATACATTATATGAAAGACACAGCTTACCATGTTAACTATCTGGACAAGTGATACAGTGAATCCAATGCTAACAGAAGTAGAGGCATTAATCACTGGTCGTACTCGAATATCGTAGGCCAGGGTCTCCAGTATCCTGTTCACAAGTCGTTTCTCTTCTGGGATGTACCGGGACCGTTCTGGAAGTGAGCTTGTGTTGCCACAGACACTACCGGTAACTAAAAGCATTCCAGTCAATGATATGACGCCAAGGTAAATAATAAATAACAGCATCCTTACTTTGAAGACTTTCATACTGATTTTATATTTTTAATTTATATCAGAAAATTGCAAAGTATCGACAATAATGTTGAGTGAAATGCTAAAATGTTACTAAAATAATGTTATATACTTGCAGCTACCGTAGATTTCTTTTCACGTAAATTACTTATCAAATGTCCAATTTTATGACACAGTGAAAAACTAAGACGCAGAAGAGTTATATTCATTGTTTTTATTGACTGGGTTATATGTTGTTATTATTTTACTATAATGGCCAGATTGAGACTTTAGATAAAACACAATATTTTTCAGTAAGTTTATGGAGTTGAGACTGATCGAATCTGTAGAATCGGCTCCAAGTTGTCACAGGTTATCACAAATGTCAAAGTGTCGACAGCTTCTCGAAGTATACTTAAGTGATCACAGAAAACAGCGTCAAAGAAAGAAGTGAAATAGGGTTAGCAATATCCGAGGATAAAGGGATTTGAATATCCAATCAATCACATATTACGTGAGTGGAACGAAAGTCTAAACAGGAACAATTTTGAGTATCACACTATTTGTTTATTGCCTATTTGCTTTTGGTTCGTTGAATCAGTAGAAATCTAAAACTGGAAGCATCAAAAGGACGAATTTAAGAATAACGCTGTGCAATGCACAGCCTGAAAAAGGCAACAAGATACCGTAAAATTGGAAGATGTGTGAAGTATAGGAATAGTGGAATAAGTGGAAGGAGTTTAGCTCCACTGGAGGATTAGTTCAATGTGTTAACAGCCGATCGTCTGCTGCTTGCATATATCGTAGAGGTGGGACGAAGGGGGATCAATGAGTGGAAAATATTAGGATAGTGGAATGTCAAAACTTTGATATTTCTCATATATAATACATATAAAACATATTTTTCTATAAGGTTCGACTCGAAGTTTCTCTTTTAGCCGGCCGAGAAAGAATAGATGAGAGGATACAAATATAAGAAAAAAGTGATTCTTGCTTGGCTAGGATTATGTGTTTACATTATATGAGTGTCAAATAGCAGATTAAATTTGTGATTTTTGTGAGAAGAAATTAAGCTTGTACTTTTGAAGAACTGAGTCATGTTGCAAAAATGGTATTATTATACTACATTCAATACATTTACAATTATTGATTGAATTATTTGAGTAGCATAATATATTATAATATATACAATATCCAAAATAAATTGGTTAAGTGTGCAATAAAAATGTAATACATATATATATATTAATCAAACTCATGTCACTCACATATGTCACTGATATCTCCCTATCAAAACATAAACGACAGAGTAGCAAAAATGAAAGCCAAGAAAAGAGGTCCTCAAAACCAAAAGGTGAAGGTAATATTGATAATATTAGTACCTACAATCATTGAAGACAATGATATTGAAATGCGTTAATATATAATTAATTGTTACAATGTATATATATAGACCAATGTGTAGCATATATAGAAACAGGAAAATTTTGATAAATAAGAGAAAATATTATTTAGAAAAAATATTGGCCATAGTATAGATTGAATTATTTTTAGTAATTTATATTAATTAGTATGTTAAAAACCACTAATTATGTACTTATGCTTGCAAAATTAATTCAAAATATATTTCGAATTATTTTAATAAAGTATTATTTGAATTAAATATAAAATCATAGAGTATTTATATACACATATTGATTCTGTAAGCAGTTTAATACTTCATTCAGCTACCTAAAACTTTGCCAAATATTGTTTCAATACTTGATTGCTGTTAAGCTGTTTATGTAGTAAAACGGTTTTAGATGCATATACATTAAATTATATATTACAGACAACTTACACATGTTAAAAATGCTGAATATATATACATATATATATATATATATACTCATATAATTAATTTCATCAAAATATTTAATGCAACTTTTTTACCTACCTATTTATATAAAATGTATTAAAACGATTTTATATACATGCGTTGATTAACAGCGCCACGTATATAAAATCAATAAGTCTATTATTACTCTGTGGATAAAAATGCATATAGTGGAATTACATATTAAATATTTTATATATGTATGATAGATAATGACAGTATCAAGTATATTTAATATCATTTTTAATTGATACATTACATACTGACTATGTCCGCTGGAACCGGGGAGCAGAGCGGCAACCGCCCCCCACCCCCAATAATTTTAAGAATAATGATGCACTCCTTTGAAAATAAAAGTCACACTACATCAAATGACAATTTTATACGATATTTATTAGTTTTTTTTTATGTTGGCGCCCCTAAAATGATATCCCAATCCTTAAAGTCTTCTGGAGGCGCGCCTTATTATTATTAAAAATGTTCATTAACATTGAAAAGACAATCTATAGTTTTTGAAATTTTATATTTCTAAACAAATACGTACATAAAACCAATATAAATTAATGTAACGTCATGTACAGTTGAAATAAAATGTTAAGAAAAAATTAAACTAATATAAATCTGAAAAATTAGTACTAAAATAAAATAAAATAAATATGAAGTATTGTATACAACTCAATAAGTAGTGTCTTATAGATGATAATAATGCGTTATGTAAAATTAGTAATTTATTGTCAAAAGGGATACACCGTATTCCAAGAACAGAATGAAAGCATTTATAAAGCAATTCGCCAGGACAGAAAACATGTTAATAAATTGTAATATTTTTCATTGATATTAAATTGTTCGAGCGAAACATTTTTGAAACAAATGCATATGATAAGTGTTAGTAGCAATAAACAGCATTATTTTTTACTATTCTGTAATAAAAAGTTCCATTCAGTTCAGTATTACCATGTTTAAAACATTGTCATTGTACTTTTAATTGGAGTATTTAAAATTCAATCCCTGGAATTTCAAAAATGTCTTATTAAATTTTATTCAATGTTAAGAGTTTACTGGGTTAAACTTTGTTAAAATATTCATTTAAAAAGCTTTTTGCACAAAAATATGTTCCATTTTGTATGAGCAGCTTGTCAAACTATGCAATTATGCTACTTTATATCCCAGAAGAGTTGAATCAACCTAGCTCTAGCCTCCTGTTTCAAAGCCTCTCTCGTCATCGCCTGGTCCCCAGCCATTCTTTCCTGTAGCCAGTCTCCCCCTCTCATCAAGCGCAAAGGACCACCACCTCTTCTTCTCACGTCTACGCCCTCCACTCTCTCTGCTTGCACCCCACGAGGCTCAACACCAACCCGCTTTGACTCCTCTTGATCATCCAAAGTTGGTAAATTGTGCGGACCAGCATGATTCAGACGAACGTTTCGACTCAATCTCCGGTCCAGGCGTTGGGCTGATCGCCGTAAATTAGCTCCTTCTTCTTCAATCGAAGGTCTATTGGCGTTTCTTCTGCAGCGGTCAATGTGCTCGACAATCGTGGGCATCTTGTAAAATAATATTCGATGACAGAAGAGATACTGTTCTTCAGTTTGGATGCAGCCGCAACGCTGACGACGCAAGAGTTCGAGGGTTCCAGAGATGTCTATCCTGTCCAGAGCGCAGAGACGGCGAATACAGATGTCCAACAGAACAAATACTCCTATTGCGAGGGCAGTAAGGACAAATTATATATTTATTAAAGGTTTTTATGTAATGAATAATATATATTTTCTTAATCAAATAGAGATGGCTGGGATATGAATTTTAAAATCGGGTATTTTGTAAAATCAGATGACGATAAGGCCATATTAAATGCGTGCAGGCAACATCAAATGCTATGATACCCATTTTATTGTATACCCCATGAAATGTGTACTGCAATGCTGAGCACAATCCATTGATTGTCTACGGATATTTGAATTTTATAGGTGAATTTATTTTGTATAATTAATAATAAGTACATATTTGTATATATTATGTATAACGTCCTAACAAATAATGCATTATGACTACCAGAATACATAAATAAATAATCTCAGTTAAATTAAGTTATCGTATGAGCATTTGATGTTGCCTGGACGCATTTTATATAGCCTGGACGTATTTGATGTTGCCTGGATGCATTTGATATGGCCTGGACATATTTGATGTTTTCTGGACTCATTTGATGTGGCCTGGACGCATTTGATATATCCTGGACGTATTTGATGTTGCCTGTATGCATTTGATGTTGTCTGGACTCATTTGATGTGGCCTGGACGCATCAAATATGGCCTGGACGTATTTGATGTTGCCTGGAAGCGTTTGATGTGGCCTGGACGTATTTGATATAGCCTGGATGTATTTGATGTTGCCTGGATGCATTTTATATGGCCTGGATGTATTTGATGTTGCCTGGATGCATTTTATATGGCCTGGATGTATTTTATATGGCCTGGATGTATTTGATGTGACCTGGACGCATTTGATATGGCTGAATGCATTTGATATGGCATGGACACATTTGATATGGCCTTGTCAGCATTTGATCTGATGAAATAAGCGATTTTAAAATTTAAATTACAGTGTCTCTATTTGATCTGACGTTGACGCATTTGTTCTGTCTCCGTCTATATCTGATCGGAAAAACCTTTAGTATGCATTTCATATTTAAAAATATGATTTTAATTTTATTTATCAAATATTCTTGTATCATATATGTTATTACTATAAATTAAATAGTAAATTATGTATAGCGACAAATAGTTATAAATACTGTATTTTGACAATGAAATATTTTGTTTTATTTTATAATCTTCACATTGTATCGTCATTATACCCAGATCATCTTTTAAATTTTATTCATTTTTATATCGATTTCTAATCAGAAAAATAAATTAGGGCTTCTATCTATCACTGATATAAGAGCGATATGACTAATTAAATATAATAAAGTAGTTTATTTTTACAACAGGATGGAAATACTTGTATACTAAAGTTATATAATCTTATTGATTTTCTCTAGTTGAATATTACGAACTGCTAAATGGTTGCCACTGGTGTCTTCAAATTGCACGATACTCTAGACTTTTTCTATATTTATTGCTCATAATTCCAGGAAAAAGTTCCTCTCACCTGTGCGTCCAATACCAGACAGACAATGCACAAGTGTTGGGACACTTGTATCCTTGACTGTCTCCTGGTCCTTCTGCACATCGAACATGAAACGAAGGAGATAGTCTCGATGGTCAGACCACCGAAGGAACTCGAACTGAGCCAACTTCCTACTTGTTCGCGACTGTCAATGCCACAAAAGTAATATCGTGAAACGAGGAAATATTCTGTTTATACACGTAAATAAACTTTAAGTGAAATTCTACTAATAACCCTCCTAATAATACCTTACCGTCAAATTGACGTACTTGTATAGTTGTATTATCGGGAAATATATACAAATGAATAGTATCAACCACTTAATTATATACGTTTACATTCGATAACAGTATATCTACTTAATGGGTGCAAATAATTGCATAAAACATTTACCGTTATGATTAAATTGTGACTTTGATATATATATATTTCACCTTCACGTATTTACAGAATAATTGGTCGTAAGTATAAGTATATATATAAGTTATATATAATACCTATTAAATCTTGCTCGACTGAAATATAATTCTACATTGTCGTCCACGTGATATATCTAATTATTTGGTCCCATTTTTCCCCATATAGCCTATTTTGAGAAAATTATTTTTCAAGTTTTAAAATGTTTGATTCAAGCTAATTATGATTCATGCTGATTCATGCTGATTCATGCTGATTCATGCTGATGTACTTTTATCAGGAACACGCTAAAGGAATTGTTCTTATTTCATTATATACAGATAGATATACAGACATTTATTGAAAAAATTATTAAATTGCGTATCAATGAATTTAGTTTAATACTCCATTGCTATATTATCATGGCATATATGTATTTCAATGTCATTTAATTACTTTATGAATAATGAATCTAACATGTTATTCATTTTTGTTCTTTGTTTTTAGCATATTCAAAATGATGGCAATGGTTCCAAAATATGGAAATTCTGCGCAAGTAATGAGGAACTTCAATGAGTCACAAAAGTGAGCCTGAGTCGGCATATTCTGAAGAACAAAAATGTGAACTAAATATTGAACTAAATATATTGGCTTTCTGTCAGTCAATGATTTTGATTCAATACATACCTAAGTGAATATGAAATCGAACAAATCAAATCTAAATCAGTACTTTCAAAATTATTTTACGAATAATATAACAAATATCAAGTACCTACAATTTCTAAATCATCTATAATCGTTTTCCACCACATCACTATACAATATGGAGCAAATGTAGGTCAGCTGATTGTTGTAGACGTCATTGAATGAAATACTAGCCTAGGATAGATAATAAAAACAATGAATCGATTCTAAGAAATATATTACCTATGCATTCTTTTTATAAAAACAAAGTAGACACACACACCCACCGGGATATGAGTCACCTCCATAATTGTCTTTTGATAGACCTTTGACCGTTTGCACTCTCCACTAATCCAACACACTCGAAAGTCGCCAATCACTTTGTTGTCATATGCGTCTTTTGGCCAATAGGGATGGATTAGTTGCTGGCCTGCCTTGTTTCTATAATGTGTAGAATAGACAGTTAATACAATTCAACTATGATACATGTGATTTATTTTAAATATCTCGTTTATAAGAACAAGTTGTACAATTCAACATAGTACAAATATTGTGATAATTATTATAAAATTAAAATTATGTTCAATCAATATTGTATATTAAGGAGTATGATGAAAGCCAGATAAAGCAACGATTACGTAATTAATTAGTGTATACATATATCGTAAATAATTACAAAATGTGTCAGCATGCTAAATACATATCATGTAAGAGTATGCATATATTTTGGTAATCAGAAAATAATGTACCTATTATAAAATATTATTAGATCATACCTGTATATCTAAATATATACCTAAATTTGACCTATAGGTACCTATAGCTTATGTTCAGTTCCGTATATTGCCCAACAATATGGCAAAGGCTCCAAAACATCTGTGGTCTTCTAGCATATATTGTCAGTGTTTATATATGGCTAGGTGGGAAGCTCAATAAGCCATACGACACAAAGTAATTTCGTGCTGCAGAAATGTGGTTTCTTTTCAGGATATCATGGTCGCCAAGAGTTACAAGCGAAAAGGTCATGCACAGCGTTGGTGTTACCAGATATATATTTTTTTATTTCAATGTGGGGCAATAACTGATTGTCCATTTTACACACATTGAGGTAAAAAAAATCATGTAATGACAGGAAAAAAGTGAATGACACTTCATGATGACGCAGGCAAGTCATCTTGCAAACAGACAATCGAGATCATACGGCTGTGCATGGACATGAAGGGACACTTAGTTGCTATTGAGATCATACGGCTGTGCATGGACAAGAAGGGACACTTATGTAGTTGTTATCGAGATCATACGGCTGTGCATGGACAAGAAGGGACAGTTATATAGTTGCTATCGAGATCATACGACCGCTGAACATGGACATGAAGGGACACTTAGCTGCTATCGAGATCATACGACCGCTGAGCATGGACATGAAGGGACACTTAGCTGCTATCGAGATCATACGACCGCTAAGCATGGACATGAAGGGACACTTATGTAGTTGCTATCGAGATCATACGACCGCTGAGCTTAGACAAGAAGGGACACTTATGTGGTTGCTATCGAGATCATTCGACCTTTGAGCATGGACAAGAAGGGACACTTATGAAGTTGCTATTGAGATCATACGGCTGTGCATGGACAAGAAGGGACACTTATGTAGTTGTTATCGAGATCATACGGCTG
>JAYRBW010130501.1:0-16048 GCA_036023295.1 Invenusta paracnida
TAATTATATTTTAACTAGATTTTCTGTGTGTTAGTGAGTATTTACAACAGTTCAGTGGCTTCAGAGTAGCCATTTCGGTTGCAATGGCAGTTTTTGGTCAATTAAAATATTGAAGGGGGGGTGGCAGCGCCATTTGTGGCAGCATACTTAATGTAAAATTAACATTTTATTTTGGCCTGCAAATGTATACCTTAAATATCATATTTACACCTTAAAAATACTGGGAAAATACCGGGAAAAATTTTGTATATATTTTGTGGGAACCCTGTAAATATAATGTTGATAGATAATTACTTTTCATATTAAAATACAACTTCTTGAAGTCTTTCTACTTATTTTTAAACATCAGTATATTTAATGAGATAAAAAGTATGAGTATAATAAATATATTGTTTGAAATGGTTTGTGCATTATCTTAGAATAATGCAATATAGTCACATGTAGGTATATATAGATATTCGGATTAATAGTATAACATATTTACTTATACTGACTGTAATTTCATATTATTTTTATCATAGAAATGGATCAATGGATCTAGAAGGGAAATTGTCCATCTCTGTAATGTAGACATGCAACGCCAAATTATTTAAATTATAGCATTAACTGTTGTGTTGTATAACACTGCATATAGCATTCTTATTGTAATTCAATTCCTGTATTGATTGCTTCAAAACTGCACTTATAGTTATTGGCAAGATATAAGGAGAATTTTCCAATCAAAAATACTACCTGATCCAAGCATATCTTATTGGGAAATTATCAAGACTTTACCCATAAAATGTTCTGCAGATTCTAGCAGTGAAAGCCATTGACTGTAAGAATATTAAACCTTTTTTTCCAAATTCAGTTTACAGATTCAAAGAAGTAAAATACCTTATTCTAAATCCTAGTGCAGGATTCGATTTCTGGATTCAAAGTAGTAAAAATATTCTAAAAAGGGAAATTATTCTAAGAATACTGTGATTTCAATGTTCAATCCTGAAATGTAATATATATATAGTTATATACCTCAAGTTAACTAATGAGATAATGACTAGATAGGTTAGCTACAGATATAATATAAGCTGAAATCTAAGTCCCATTAACAAAACACTTTTGATTAATTTATTCTATGCAAACTCTAATGTCCAACTATTTCAAGACAAGAAAAAAGCAATGTCGGATGTTAGGAAAATGTTTATTTTATCTACAACAACTGATCCCTATTTATTTGAGCTATGAAGGTAATCTAAGATGCTAGTTATTATTTTAGGCATTGAATATTTCGAAAGATACTGTATAATTACTTACATAAGAATTTCGCCTTCCTCTTGTAACTTTCAATGTGTTATGAACCATAATTTCTTTTTGAATTACTATTTAAATTAATTGAATTATCCAAATAATTATCAGAAATTTCTAATCATTAAAAAGACAATAAACAATCTACACTACACATCGACCAGAAATTATGGTTCCAAACTGAACAATTTTCTGCCCCACTTGTTACTTTTTACAACTTATCAACATATTCAAACCCCCTGATGAGAACACTCACTATAATTTTCTATGGAATTAGATTCTTTCCCTAACAACTAGGGAACAAAAAATAGTTAGCTTTATATATCAGGATATTGTCTAAATGTAATATTTTAGCTATAAATTTTTTCTGTATAATTGATGTATATAAATTATTATATTATTGCTCATGACCTTTTATAGCCTTTTATTGTCTTTATAATAGCACACTTATAACAATGTTTGCCCACTCCCCATTTAACTGCTTTAGTTTGCTTTCTAACCAAAGCCTTCAAAGTTATCTTTTATCTCAATGAATTGTCTAACCTTACTATCACATATCTATATACATATCAACATATTCAGTAGGTATGTAGTATAAGAATTTCTCCAGATATTGGTGCCAATCACAAAGCAACATTTTATTTATTCAGAAATATTCTGTTTAAGAAAAACAGTATATCTCATTTATTTTATAACTAAGAATAATGCAAAATTAGGTAGCATTTCCATGACCAAAATGTACACATTTAGCATTACAGTTTATTGTATTTATTAAATGCATATTTATAAATATCTTCTATAAATGCTGCATCTTGATTCTTAAAACACCTATAGCAAAATGGTTTAAACAAATTGTATTTATGTTTCAATTATTATATTTGGCATCTATTTTAGGGTGTGCAACTTTTCTTTGTTTATTTGTGTGCTGCAACTTTGATTTTTTTTAATAACAACATGTTTGTTGTTGAAACAGTTCTTTCAAAAATATCCTTTCTATAGTTAAGCAATACATTTAATGTCCATTTATATACATTTATTTTACAAAATAAGCATGTCTGTTTTAATCTAAATTGATTTATCTCAAAATATTTTGCTGTTAAATTTGACTAAATTTAGTATTTAATAGTATGCTATATAATTTGTTTATGATCAATCTATTAAATCATTTAAAATATATTTTGACTGTTAACAAATAAAATTACACTTCAAAAATTAATTAAAGGATTTGCACCAGTACACTAGCAGAAATCAGATATGTATACTTTCATTGCATATATGTTCAAAATTATTTTGTATGAATATGGTTCTAGAAAATTCACAATTTTGTTTTTTTACAAACTTGTCATGAAATTTTACATAGATCTATGTTTATAAGTTTATATAATGTATAAATATGTGCATATTGTGTGTTTGAATTTAATTTATTAGGTTATTGATTTAATTAATGATTTACTCATAATTTTGACTAATTATGATATTTAAGCTATAACATAGTCATGGTATAATCAATATATACATATATATTTTTAAAATCTAAATAAAATTATAGCTGAATAAAAGCTTCTAAAAGTCAATGGTTTATTATCAGAAATATGTATAAACATGAAATACATACACTCAGTTCCAATGTAAAAAAAGCTTGACTAATTACTTCTAAGTGAAATTACTACCTACAGCTTCTGCAATTAATAAACATATAGAATCCTAAATAATGCTATATTTTAATATGATATTAAATTAACTGTCTCCTGTCATATATAATAAACCTATTGAAATTAATTAAAGACATTTAGATATGAATTTTAAAGTTTACTAATCTAAAAGATGTGTTTATTGTTTACTTTGTATATTAGGTATGTAAAATTAGTCAAGGAATTCGTCCACTCTAGACTTTCACTGGAGGATTTTGATGAGCAGGCAAGGCAGTTTTTTGATCCTGCTACAGGTTAGTAATTTTTATTTGTTTCCCATGGTTAGTCATTAATTTATTTAACACCTTGAATTAATAATAGATAGCACCTTACATGCCTTAAATTCATATTTTCATATTTTAACATCATAAACCCAGTTGAGTTATTTCATTCAAGTTCTTTTATCCTCGTTGTTTTTTCTCTCTGTCTCCTCCCCTTAAAGTTCCTCTCCACAATGAATACTTTGTCGCATTACTTAGCAAACTGCAAAAGGCGAGTCGGTCGGCGGTTCCAACAGCAACCGCTCCTGTCAGACGTAAGGCACTTATTCTTTCTACGTGATTCCTTCAATATGTTCATGCATGCTCTATAAAGGCTTCATCTAGACAATATATTAATGATTCGCAAGAGTTTAAAACAGTATTACGATTTTCAACGTTATTTAACAAGGATTATAATAAAATGAACTTTTTCGCGTCAGAATTTCTTTTGAATATACCACTATAGTGTGTATAGTATGTACACCAACTACTATGTACTAAATAAGTATTGCAATTTTCGTTAAGATATTGTTATTTTGATAAACAGATACCCGATTGCCTGTAAAAATGCCATGTAGTATATATTAATTTCGTTTCAGAAGCTTTTAATTTTTGCACAATTTTATTTATAAGTCTTTTGGGACAATTGTTGTATAATCATTATAATTGTTCTTTTTTATTAGGTCCACTGCCACCCAAAAGGCAAAAAAGAAATCAGCACTCCCTTGTAAGTTTTAGTTATTATATTCCATAAAATTGAGTAGTTTATTGATGTTTTCTGGTAAAGAAAATATATGGAATATATGTGTTATGTTATCATAATAATATCACCTAATGAATTAATCCTTCCACTTTGTGAATATTTTCGCCCATTGCCATACTTGTGTGCTTTGTTGTCTTACCTGCATTTAATTTTTTTACAAATTTTTATTGTTTTTAGTTGTATATTAAAATTGTTAAATTTCACTTTAATTTGTCGAAAAAGCTGTTGTGATATTTTTCTATATTCTTTGTGTGCTCTTATGTTATTTTAGTCCAACTGCCTTCTAGATTTTGTGAATTCTTCCAACGCGCGCTCATCGGTCTGTATATATGTACATATTTTAAAATGTTGAATTGTTCCCTTTTCAAAGTTGCTTTCTACAGTATTGAGTTTTAACTTAATCTTTCAAATTTTGTGTGTAGTGATACTCTAAAAGAGTGCAAGTGATTGATAATTATCGATAAATTAGGTACATTTAAAACGTTTTCAATTAAAATTATTACACCTTTAATATGCAAATCTGGCTTGTGTTAGAATTCGATTGGCTTCCCCACAAAATCATGCAACTCGCGCGGTGTACAATAGCAAATCTTTGTTTGAGATGCTTTACGCCTGAGTAAATAACGTTGTGGTTATGCTAATAGTAATTGTCAGACTGCTTTTCGCTTGCATTACTATCTGACTGATTGTTTTCTCATTTCAGGATTTCCACAGATCAATCGTTACATTTTGCTTTACATCGAATATATTTTCATCCTATACTTCAATACATTCAATACTAGCTTCTACCTATTCCGAAAATGTACCCTCTGTTTAGTACCTTTTCATAAATTAACGATAAGTGTTCTTCTAAAATATTCCTGAGTCTTACTAAACCATAAAAATGAAAACGTTTTCTTATGGGTTATTGTTTTAATTCTGTTATACGCTCTTTGGTACAAATTTCGTTGCTCTAGAATGAAATAACTTCGGTGGAGCAGGTCTGTATTAATGCATCGATTACGCTATAGAGTGCTTTCACTATTTAGATCTACATTTATTTTAACAATTAAAATGTTCTGATTCTTTGGTTTCTTGCAATATACCAGCCAAAATTCTAATGTTTTAGGCTCGATTTCGTGAGATATTTGTGGAAAAGCTGCCATCACCAAGTGAAGCGGATATCAAGAAACCGGAGTCAAATTCAGAAATGACAAGTAAATTGATGAATTGTTTTTACAAACTATTTATGTATGTCATCGCTACTGACTGTCAGCATAAATAAAACAACGCGTGGATACAAGTGTACCCTCTTAATTGATATTTATAATGATCAGTATGCTTAAATTGATTTACAGGGATGCTGTAAATTCTTGCCATTCGTATCTTACGAAATAGCTGTATTTATGATGTACACACAGTACAATTTCTATTTAGTTATTTATTTCATCAATATTTAGTTCTTCAGAACTTATTAAATAAATACATCTAAATATGTAAATTGTCATTAATGTGTAAAAACTCGTACTTATAACCCTCAAACATTCCTTCCTGTAACCAATAGCAACATGCGCTAATCAGGGTCGTTTACCTGACAACTGGATCCTCTGTGGCCGCCTCCTAGCAACGACCCTTGACAACGGGCTCACTGACATGGAAGACGCCGCCGTGCAGTTAATGGTCTTAGCTTCCCGGGTAAGACCATTAACTCACCATATAGCATTCTTCGTTCAATAGTATTCGACTAATCTCTCGAAGAAATAGAAGTATATTTTAGAAGCAACCATTTAATAGTTGCGCATGAAATACAAACGGGAGAATTTGGCTTACTTGAGAATACCTTGTGTTTAGTGATTTTAGACTTGATTGAATCTCATCGTATAAGTTATTCTTAATTGACGAAAATAAATTAGTGCTACTTAATATGTGGAAATGTAAGGCAGATTACTTTAGATGCTGGGGAACTTTTATTATTTATGGGATATTTGTATCTTACGGTATCTAAAGACAAAATAACCACAACGATACTTTATTTTTGCTCTAAAATAAAAATTAAATGGTTTTTATGTTTTTTATTCGTTTTGCTTTTTTCTAATGAATAATTTTATAATATAAGTTTAAAGATGCCGATAACCATGTTAATCAGTATTGCGAATCTAATCCAGTCAATAAGGATTAGGTGCAAAATGTAGTTATCATTAGTATGGTTCTATGTCTATATTAATAGATTATTACATAGTTGTCACATGAAATATTTCATAAAGCATTGTTTTTTTTTCAAATACTGGTTTTGTTCCTTTCACAAACATGCGTGCATTTCTGTCATATGGTATCATCCATTCTCTTTGGTAGAACTCTCTAAGCATTAGAATAAAGTGTTATCTTGTGGTACAACCGTCTTCCAATCAGAATACACCAAACTGCCCAAATGATGCTACCAAGGGAAACTAGCTTTCGATTGATAAATTTAATAAAACTACTGTAAAGGTGGTAACTTCAATTCCTTTATTATTATAAAATCTGTATAATATATATGTAAAAATGTGTATGTTTTTGAAAAATTACATAATACTACATTTTCATCTATATTCGATAAGTGTTTCTCGATCTAGCTAATATAACTTCTTTATACACTCGAATACATTCATTAAATATATGTTCATTATATATTATTCATATATATATATATGAATATTCGATTTCTATTTCCGAGAAAATTTGGATTCTATGGAGATGAACTTTTTATTGTTTAGGAAGATTGATTGTAAATTACTTATTTTTAGTCTGTTATTAAGTAGACAAAACAGGAAGATTTTATCTCAACAGCCAATATGAAAATATTTAGAATATATTCTACAATAGTTTTAGATTTCTTTTATAGCTCTATCGAAATTCTACATGACTAGAGCCAAATTTAGTGCTTATACTCGTAGTTGTAATACAGAGATGTAGTTTCTGAGATATATTAAAGGTTCAAAAAAACTGTTTATACACGGTCTTCCTTCTAACTCTCCTTTAGAGATGTTTATGAAAACCAAAATTACACTTTAACAGGCGCATGCTCTGTCTAGTTGATGTGTTTTTTAGTCTGGTCACTCTTCTCTTCTGTATTGTGAACAGATGTTCCTCAAGAACATCCTCGAATGTGCCCTTGTGAAGGTAGGACGACACCACCGACGTCCACTCACCCCGTATCCATGGACACCAAAGGCCGCAAGCGGAGATCCTTCCATCTCCAGTGTGTTGGCGGGAGATGTTGGCTCGTCATTTCTCTTCCCGGTGCTGGGGTGAGCTTTGTCTATGTTACCTTTCTGAAGTAACGAATTTACTTCAAAACGTTACCATCAACTATTTCTAAAAATGCATCTCGTTATTCAAAAAGCGGACTACTAATTAATTCTTATCTGATTATAAATTTTCAGTTGTATGCCTACCTTCTGAATTCACATAAAAATTTAGGTTCCAATTTATATAGATAAACTAGCGATTCATTGGATTATAAAATGAATGAATGAAATTATGTGTGAGTATAAATATTTGTCACTTAACCATGAAAAAGTGACAAGGGGTGTAAAAATGCCCATTTAGATGAAGAATTTATAAATTTAAAAACAAGTTTGAGATATTTTTACTCAGCACAGCCTTTCTTAAAACGTCTTCAAATGTAGTGCTGTGCCACCCTACCGGTAAAGGGGTATTTAACTTGTTTTAAAATAATTTACTTTTCATGCACAACATTGTATGTGCTTCGATTAATTTTCATGTGAATTTATCAAAGAAAATGTGATTCTTAACATGTGGGGTATCTCTTTTTAAGCGATGCGAAATTGTTAATTTTAAAGAATTGTTACGTAATATGTTTAAAATATAAGTATTTCAAATTTGGATTAATACATTAAATTTCGTAATATTCTAGAACGTTTTAAATATATATTTTTATTGCTTATTTTAAATTCGCACAAACACATGTCACTTTTGACAATTTTGTAAAAATGATTATTAAACAATAATTTCAAAAAATTGTGACGCATAACGGTTACAAACGGATATATTTTCTAGGCTTTAAAATGTCTCTCAGGGTGGCAACGTGAGACTCCCCCTCCCCCTGTACGAGCGTACGCCCCTATAAAGTACAGTATACACAGTATATTATTTTAAAACCAAAGTCGGGACAACAATGACAGAAAAACGTTTTATAAATTCTTAAACAGGTATCATAAAGATGAATAGATACATACATTTTATAGTATGTATATTAATATCATGTTAGATTTCCAGTATTTTATTATCTGACTGGAATACTGAGCTTTATTAATCAATGCAAATTATCGATCATATTGTATTATGTTGCCTACTTCTTAGCTACTTACCTACGTCTTACTTTTTTAAATCACATAATTAATTTGCTCAACCTGTGGGTATTGTTTTTGTTGGATAATTTATTTATGTGAAATACTTTTTTTGTTTAAGAAACGTACGTTTTAGCTGTACCCTATCTGTACGCTTTGAGGTGACCCTCCGAGCGTATGTATGCATTGTGAGCGGCTTTGTGCATGGCCCCTAAGCCGATTCATTGAAGGAAGCTAGAGAAGTATCCTGAATTATTGTCTTTAGAATCTTGTGGAACTCTTGGTGTAGGTACACGGGGCGTCTTCATTAGGACACAAATATGCAGTGGTTGGAACCTCCATGGGGTGTTTTTTCGGCGTGTTATGATATGTTAAATGATATTATGATATGTGTATAATAGCAATTATAATATAATATAACTTCGTAACTAACGAAGGATAACTAAAGTAAACAACATGGCCACTGTGGTATCTATAAATGCTCTTATAATACCGTTTCACCGCACTTCATGAAGCCTGCCCCGCTCACGTGCCTTCTCTTTCAGAAGTGAAGACCCTCTCATCACTGCAGCCAGTCCCTCAAAAGAAGCACCTACTAACAACCCTTCCTTCGTCGATGGCAAGAAACCTCCCGCCACTTTCTCCGGTACGCGAGCCACCACCTCACCCGCCCCGCTTCTCTTCTCCTCGGTGCGCCATTGCTGGGATTCTGTCCTACCCCGGCCACCACTGCGTATATCCGTTGCTGACCTCTACCGATTCCTTGTCGTTGACCCCGTGGCGGCGCTTTCTCACTCTGAACTCAAGTTCCTTCAGGTAATTATTAATGTACAGTTAAAATATTTTTGTATTTGTCTCGATTAAAAGTATTGTGTTGCTGTAAAATTATCATAGCTTAATTTTCTAGTTGCAACATATGTATAACTAAGTATCCTTTTACTTACCATTAGGTCACAATAAAAATGAAATCCAGTTATATATTCATTATATTAATCATTATTCAGATTTAATATATTTTCCTCTCAATATTTTGTCGACCTAAAATTCTACAGAAACGCTACGAAGTCTGCCCCAATAATTTGATTCGAACCCGCATGCAAGAACGATTAATTAGTGACCTGATTTGGAGATCCTCTGACTCATCATCTGGAGACAATCTTAGTGTCAGCAGTACTGCCGAATGTGGTGCTCTTAGTCACATGATTGGAGGAAAGAGAAAACAGTTGACATCTATTGATCTCACTTCGTTGATGGATGTCTGATTAATCATCACTCAATCTTACCTTAATGTATATATATATATTTTTTTTTTAAGTGTATATATTGACCATACTTTTGCACTACTTCTAAAGGCATAATTCAAATTATTTTCACGTACAAATACTATGTATTAAATGATGTTTGTGTTATTATTATTATGTTATAATATATGTGATTTATATGGGTATGTACTACAGTTAAATTCTCATATGTAGTTTCTCCCATGCATATCTTTCTTGTTTTTGTCAATCTGATGTTTTATTTATACAATTTAAAATAGATGTATTCAAATTTCTCTCTTTTATTAATCGTCTATTTTACGTCTTATTTGAATATTAATAGTAGGTATTAAATGCAGTGTAAAATTGAATTTTAATCAATAAATTTATATTAGTCGTATAATAAATACTATTAATGCATGCCTATGGGGGTTCTAAAAGTTTGACCATTATTAGTCAAAATCATTACATGATAATAAGTTATATTTTAGGCTTTAAATATTTTATCGTTATTTTTTAATCATATTTTCTAGTTAATTTCAACTTCGTTTTAAGATAATATGTTCTTAACATATTTGTCTACTATAATCTCAAATTATTTAATGATTATTTTATTTTTCTATAGATGGAAAAAATGTCCGCTTAGTGATTAAAGCAAAAAATACAATATTTAATATGATGACTATTACTCTATGATGATGTCCTCTTATTTACATTCATTAGTTTAATAATAGCAATTATAGATTTCAACAATTGTGATCTATAAGATGTATATTTCGATATGTATCTTATACCGGCGCCTTACTGCAGTGCTACTCAAGTGAGTTGGATTTTATTTCGGTTTGCCCGGCTAGCTAAAAACAGCTGACATATGGCTGCAGTACACATAAGTAGTAATTGGTATACCTGAAGTATTCAGACGACAGTCAAAGATATTTTGCCTTGTGCTGTATCCGTGGAGCATTTTTATTTTATTTACATTTAAAAGAGTAAGATATATTAGTTAATATTTATTTTAAGTCCAATATGTCACAAAATAGGTGTCAAGAATGCTAAATATTTTTTTCAAACAAAAATTTTTATTAAGAAAATTATAACACAAAAACAATATTTCCGATACACTGAATGTATTCAAACGCGTAACATTTTAGTGACTAGAGATCCCATTTTAAGAAAAAGCCCAGCATTTTGTTGAAAACGAGCCTCTTGTATTCATAAATATTGTATAATATACTTAGATACATATTATGAATGACTTAATCAGTATCTTTGCAAATAAATATTTTTTTATCATTTAGCATATCCCAAATATCGAGTTAACGTGCGACACTTAAATACATTTAAGTGTGACTGTAGCTGACTTTACCAGATGACATAACAATATATTTATCAATTGTTTACTAGCTTTCTCTGTAAATATTACGATTATATACGCTTATTATTACAAAAAATGTTACAATGCTTATAATAATTAATATCTTGATTTAGTTAGCAATTATTTGCCTTTTTTAATATACTATAATATAGTTGTTCCCTATATAATAATTCAATGAATTACCATTGGGGTCATTTCTAATATTCTAATATTACAAAAGACTTTGTTTTAAATATTAACAAATATTTATTGATATTGTCTCTTAGTGATATTTTACCGCAAACTTTTAAAATATAGACTTTTTTAATTCGATTGAAAATGGCTTTTCATTTTAGTGCAAATCAGGTAATGTGTGCATTATCACAAATGAATGTAATATAATGACGTGTATATATGTAGATCTCTAGATTAATAATATAGAATATTTACTTATACTTACTGTCTTTAATTATATATAATTTTTACTCAATTGAAATTTGAATAATCCAGCCATAAAAATAGAGTTTGTGATATTATTATATCAATGTAGTGGCTATTATAATATAACTTCCTGACCAATAAGACCAAAAGTTCTAATACAACAGAACTTCATACCTATTTTATATACCTACAAATACATATATACAACCCGCTACAAATTGTGATTGAGATTCACCATTAATATTATTATTATATTTTAAAATTATAAATATATAAATGTTGTGAATAAACTATTAATTATTAGACCTTTTCCAGATTCAGTTTTGGAATTCAAAGTAATAAAAACTTTTTTAATCTTGTGCTGGTTTTAGAATAAGGCTTTTTTCTAATTTGAATCTGGCACTTGGATTTAGAAATAGAATAACATCACTTAAACTATAAGTATAAAGGGTAATCTCCATGTTTCCCGCATTAAATTATTTTAGCTAAAAAAATAAAAAAAAACTGTTAAAAAAATAAAAAATAATTTAACGCAGAAAACTTGGAGATTACCATATAAAGTTATTTAGTACTTTGAATCTGGAAACTAAATCAGGCATGAATCTGACAGTAGAATCAGAAAAAGAAATTTTTCAGTACTTTAAATCTAGAAACTGAATGTGGTATGGATATAGAAATATATATAAACCTCTAGAATTGAAATTTTGTTTAAAACTCAGCACAGATCAAGAACTGCTACAAAGGACAAAAGATCTCTTTTTAAAATTTGATAGATAGAAAAGGTCTCATAAAACTTGCAATAGCTTGGTTATTCAGGTGGCTATTTAAAAATGGTTTTTTCTACTAGAATGTGCAGAAAATTTTACAGCTAAAGTCTTGATAATGTCATAATATTATATGCTTGAATCAGGTAATATTTTTTATTTGAAAATTCTCCTTATATCTTGCCTATATCTAAAAGCTCTGTTTTAAAGCAATTAATATTCCTGCATTAAATTTACATTAAGAATGCTATTTACAGAAATTATACAACAGTTTATACTATGATTTATATCATTTGGTGCTGCATGTCAGTATTATAGAGATGGATATTTTTCCTTCTAGATATTATTGATCCATTTCTATGAGTGCTGGGATTTAGAATATAGTATTTTCTTTAAATATGAAAACTAAATCTGGCACTAGGGTTTAGAATAAGGCTTTTGACATTACTTTAAATTTGGAAACTGAATTTGGCATGAATCTGGCACTGAAATCAGCATTGTTTTGAATCTGAAAACTGTAGGAATTTTATAAAGAGTGCCATAAAAACTATGTGTTCTTACAAATATATCGAACTATTTAGACTATGGAGTTTCATTAGTGTTATAATAGAGTTTGTTGTTTAAATTGGCAGAGAGTTATGTTATAAATGCCACTACCTTATGGCTTATAACAAAACAGAAATGAAATTATCATCATCATCATCAAAATTAAAGACTAGAAACAAACTTTTTGATAAACAAAATGTAAAATGCTTATAATCATACCCAGTTAAACCATTGAATAAATTGATATAAAAATATTGTAATAATTATATATTACAACAATACTTGTAATGTTGTTAAAAATATATTATAACTGAATGGATCATCATCTTTATATAATATTTTAATTCATACCATGATATATGGCTATAACTGATTATAATTATAACTACTGTGTGATATGAGTAATATATTCTTATATAAGTCAACTCTATTGGCATAATGACTTTGAATTAAGGACTATCAAACTTTAGCTTTTCTGAAGCTTTTGATAATATTAATTCCAATACTTAGTATTCCAAATACTCCAAAAGCAGTATATTATTTTAAAGATATATATTATTATTCATTAAATACAAATAAGGTATCATATGGTTTTACTGTCTGGTATATTTTAATATATCAAGTTGAGTCATATTTATAAACAAATAAATACAGACTTGCACAACATTATCAGGACAACAATAACACAATATTATCATAAGGATAGTGCACAGCTACATACATAATCAGTAGCCTATATGCAGTTCTATTTTTATTATTATATTTCTATCAATAAATACACTTTATTACATAAACTCTAAACATCATATTGTTTACAAACTATCCTAAAAAGTAATAGAGTATAAATACTACATCATTTTAAAATCCAATTAATTCAAATGCTTTTTACTTCTTGGACTTTATACTTAAACACTATATATTACAAAAGCTGTAGATTATACCATATAACAACTAATTCTTATTTCATCATAAATAATCAATACATTAATTGTTATTGGTTTAAATGGATATATAGTAAAATGTTTGTGATATTTTTAGATATGTTATAGCAAATTGAAGTATAAATATATACAGTAAAGGCATAATAGGTAGACATAACATATTAATAATTATTTATAAAATCATTCTGCACTACAGTAATAATTGATTTGTCAATAACATTATCACATTAATATCCCTCAATTAGTATTTATTTTATATCACAATAAATTGAATTAATAATAATGACATTTAAACAATATCCATTTATAATATTAGTAATAAATAATAATAACCAAGGGTGCCCACAGGCAAACACACTATACACAGATGCATATAGTAAATCATTATGTTACCCTTTTTAAAACTAAAGTATGACTAAAGAAAACAACACAATTTAAAAATAATAAAATTATAAATGCCTAACATTCAGCTCATTTATAGCGAATTTCATAATAATAGTAAATATAAGCACTACTAACTCATTTTTAAACTACACATAGTAAAATGGTCCATGTGTATGTACATTTAAAACTAACTTGATTGATGTACCCATGACCCTGTACCTTGTTTATTCATAAATTTATAATACAGTATGAGTATATATTTGGAAAAAAATGATGTGAATAATATTTTTAATGCCCATCTGGCAACACAAAATTATGTGCCCCTCCAATAAAGTTTTTGATACTTGAAAAATCCTATGGACACCCCTGATAACTTTAATAATTATATCATGACATGGCTATCTACATATAATACAGGCGTTGACATTGTATAGCAGAGAGGAAAACTGGAGGCTATCTGATTGGAATTACTCAAATTTTTCTCTCATCTACATGATGGCAAGACCTGTGTATAGGCATGCTTTATAATAATAAATGTATACTAAAAAATATAAAAAGATTATACCAAAGAAGAAAAAATGGAGATATCAAAAAGATCAAACTGATAAATAATTATCAAAGTTGAAATATTATATAAAGTAAACAATAAATATATAATAGATTCGATTTATTCATTAGTTATATTTATTAGTTAAATAGACTCATATAATATTTGTTAATAAATATGATACATTATAGAAATAGAATATATAATATAAAGAAATATAAATTTATTGCAGTATATGGTTTTAATTAATCTATACATGTACATTTATTGTTTGAACAATTTTTGAAATCAAAGTTAAAATAATAATTTTTATTTATAAAATCATTAAAAGGATAATTTCAATAAATTTTAGTATCTTCTGTCACTATGTTGTTGTACTTATAATTATAATTATTACAAGATATATGAATATTAATATTTATTTCCTTATTTCCTTATTTCTCTATTGGTAAGAACATACTATTATTATATTTATTTAAAATATTCATTGATGTGATATTTATATATATTATAGAGATTGATTTTAGATTACTTTAATCATAATTATTTAGAAGTTTATATATTCGAAATATCTTTTAACAATATATTCTATACATTTTTATTTTTCTCATTCACAAGATTGTGACAAACTACAGATAAGAAATTATAAATATTGCATCTTAGACAAATAAATGTAATTAATAAAATTAAGACAATAATCAGAAACCTGACAGACAGTTTCATGAAATTACTTTAAATGGACTAGAGATACCATAGTACCATAGATAATTGTTTTACTTTATATTGATTCATTTCAAATTAATCTCAAGTGTTTTAGTTAAAATTAAAATATCAAAATAGTCAACTGTTTGATTAATTATTTTAAGTTACTAAGGTTTCCTGTCTAGGGTTTATTGTATCAAGTATATAATTATAGTATACATTAGACAATTTTTATAAGTAATATGTTTTATAAAACGAAATTGTTTTTGATCAGGCCATTTTTTAACTTATAAAATAGATTAACAATAATATAATTTTTAAATATTTTAAAACAAGGAATTAATGAGATCAATGTGTAATTGTTAACTTCGTTTTATATCTTTTATATAAACAGATTTTATTGGATATTACTAGTTTAGTCAATTTCTGTAAAATAGTATTACCATTAAAGTAATTTTTAATGATTTGTGAGAAAATTATAATCTCATTCTAATTACAGTATGTCCCATAAGTTACAACGACTTTTCTTAAAGTTAGAGTTACAATTGAGTTTTTTATACATATTATTTTTAACATAGAAATTCATGATATATTTGAAATTAAAATTTAACGAATTAATCAGAATTTGAAATTGAAATTTATAGCGATAAATTAATCAAATATTATGTTATAGCATATTTAAACACTATTTATCAAAATGTCTTCTGCATGGTTCCCACGCTTCTGGAAAACCTGGAAAAGTCAGGGAATTTTAAAATGGTCAGGGAAAACCTGGAAAAGTCAG
>JAYRBW010130512.1:0-16047 GCA_036023295.1 Invenusta paracnida
AATTTTATTCAGTGTTGTGGAGCCTTAATTTCTTCTTTTCTTTATATTATGCCGACACAAAATATCTACCAAATTAATATGTTTATTGTCAATCATTTCTGTGCATGGGAATTTTAAATGCAGTCGGATTGCAAAATTAACTTTACAATAGCGGTTAGATTATTGCTTTATAATTATTAAATGATATCATTGAATAAATAGGTACAATAAAATATCTAATTGCACGATCAATCTAATTTAATATACTCCAATCAGTGACCTATTAGGACACCTAATGAGACAGAAGTTATAGTTATGGTTAGACTAGATTACTAACGTTGCGCAAGTTTTATAAGTTTCTGTCTGATTTGTCACTATCTTCTAAAAAAGACACTTTATATGTATATATGTAACTGTATGTGTGATCAATATATATAAAGAGTCAACTCACTAGTCTCCTAGATTTATCAATTGGAATATATGTATTTATTGATTAATATATGTTGAATGTTTAAAATGAGCATGCAATCACTTTTAAATGTAAGAATAAGTAATTTAAAATATTTCTCAATAGTTTGGTGGATACGCCATAACCATATTGCAGTAAAGTCAAAGATATTAGAAACAAGACATAGAACAAATAATCTAGAGCGAGTGACAAGAACCCTCACGCTGTACTAAAAACTTTAAAAATCAGCAAATATTTTAGCGGCAATTGAAGTTAGTCAGCCATTTTGATGAATTAGCATATAGTTGTGTGCCGCCGGCCTTTAAATAATAAAGATGTTGAATTATGTTAACAAACTTACGGCTAAGACATATTTTGCTTCGCATGTTTTTCTTGTAAAACACGTAAAAATGTTTCCTTCATTTTTTAGCTATTAATATGCTATTTAGTATTTGAATAATTATAATTAATATAAACATTGTCCAAAATTATAGGTTTTTTACGGATAAGTATTATTTATATAGCTACTTTTCATATGAGTTCCTATCCTTTCAACTAAAAACTACGGCCAACTTCTTCCGAGTTAGTATGTAAATTTTATAATATTTCAATGAGAAAAATTGCATGAAAATATACTTTTTGCATGTCATTTCATATAGAGACATATTTTGTCTGAACCACCATTTGGAAACTCTTTATATGATTATGAGATATAATTGTTCCGAAATATCATTTTACATAGAAAACGTATTTTCTTCCTTCTTGGTCCTTTTCAAAATTGCACTTTGACAGACGCTAGATGTCTAGCTGTTCTATTTAAAGTCTACGAGTAAAGTGGACTCATTTGATCACTCTAACAGAAACTTATGACCAATCAATTATTATTTTAAGCCTGATATACCTTTTTATATTCAATATCTTTCGATAATATTCATAGATGCACATATAGGTACATGCTCCATATCATTTCCATCGTTTGTTTAAAGTTGTCTAAAAGTAATAACTATAAAGCGTGGTTTAATAATACTCAAAGTGGATACATGACATAGTCTATAGTTATGTCAAGACATTTCAATTCCCTTCGATGACGTTAATACAATATCCTTGCAGAGCAGAACTTTTGCAATTTGCAAGTGGTAAATGATTGCAATACGATTCATGATTACTTGAAGCAATTATAATTATTTGAAAACCCTGAATAAAAATATAGCATTTTAATTTGACCTAAGAACACGATGACTAATACAGAAATTGGATCGTGCCTAAAAGATAAAGATTTCATTTTGAAATGGATATATTCAGGACTTCAATCGTGAGGAAGAAGTCGAACAATTATAAAAGTATTTAAAAATATATTCATTAACAAAATATCATGCATATAATAAATCAATAAAGGTTAATTCTAAATCAAAGAATTCATCACACAATATTAATAGCACAGCACAAAAGTTGATTCGATTAAGAAGTATTGTTATAATATTTATGTGTAGGTAAAAATAATACTGCAATTAAATTAGTGTAAATCCCATCGAGTTATATCGAGTTCATTTTAGTTTAAATAAATATTACAAATAAATACTGATAGGTACTACTACCAATAATAATGATAATTCCCTTTGATATAGGCGTATATAGATAAATAGCTAGATATGTATCCTCACCATAAATCTTCCCTGAACAGGTATCAATGTTATTTTGACAAAGAGGAATAGGAAAAACTAGATACAAAAATATCACAAATTCTTACTCAAATCTGAATAGGTAACAATAGCAGTTAAGAATTTGTGTATGGAACAGCTGAAGAGGGTTGACTCTAAAGTGAAGAAGGGAAAAGGTTTATGAGCACGTCGAGAACAGATCCAGGAGTTGGATACTTCAAATTGCTGAAAACAAAGAAGACAACAGAGCTCAAGTACTCTAGAAATAGGTTAACAATCACAAACATAATACACCCCGATCACAATCGACTATGGCTGATCATGACCAATGGCAGATAAGAAATTGTATAGAATAACGTGCTTATCTGTTTTAGTTCCTTCTGTTTAGAGACTATGAAATTTTCAATGTAATAAGTAATTTATAAATTACTTAAAATGAAAATAAGTAGTACTTTTAGTAGGTATATATTATAAAAATACGATACAATTATACGCAACTGGAATATTACATCAGTATATAAATTAATTTTTGTAATGATCAATTATTAATTTCGTGTTAATAATGTTTTAACAGTAATGTATCGTTGCCTTTTCTATTGGAATAACAAATATCTCAATACCATAATATATACTTTTGCTATATTAATCAGATGTACAATGGTATTAAGAGCATGATGAAATTATATAAAAAACATTAATTAACCCACTTTTAAAAGTATTAAAAATAGGATTAGAAAATACCTTAAAACAGTATTAATATACCTAATACTCTTGCGACGAAATCTTGATCGTGTCAAATCAAGCTTTTGCGTTATTGAATACGATGAAAAATAATGTTCTGACCAGTTTTATTAAACATAAATTACATTTTTTATTAATTTATGACCAAAAATAGTTTTTAACTCTGTTAACAAAAGTCCTACGACCTTCAAATTAATGAAAGCTGTACTAGACTAGAAAGTATATATATTGAAAACGATTATATTTTTGTCACGAAGTAACTGATTATCATGAACGTTTGGAATAGCCTTGGGTCATTTGAGGACAAATATTGACCAATTCTGACCTTAAATGACACGTCTTGGTCACTTACCACCAAGAAAGTATGAAAGACGAGCAGACGAAGGAACTCATCCTTATTCGATCTTTGCTTCAGAGGAGACTGGATGTGAGTCTTGGAATGTCCTGAATATCTGTGTGGAAGAGGGGGTACCAAGACTTTCCTCCTCAAATGTCACCCGAGCACCGCCACTATTGCTCATCTCAGCAGAGTTATCCCTATTCCGACCAGTGTCTTGCTCCAGCTGATAGGTTAGTTGAGAAATCTGGCATCATGGACAAAAGACAAAGAACAGAAAATGAGAGGAGAGGAGAGGAGAGGACTTTTAGAGTAAATCGCGATAATTTTAGTAGACATTTAGAAGTATGTGAAATTTGAGAGAAATATTTCAAAGTTTCCAAAAACGTACTCAACTCCTAAAGTTAATTAAAAATTCTCTAAACCTATTCTAAACTCCTAAATGCTTACTAATAGTTCCCTAAATTCCTAAATCTGCATGAAAGTAAAGGCTTTTAATGTCTTACCTGTTTAATAAATATTAAATAAAATTCGTAAAAATTGGTCCAGAAGTACACATAACACTACTACTACCAATGTCAACAAGTAGAGAGCTGAGAAGAATTCGGAGACAAAAATATATGTTGAAAAAAAGAGCTGAAAGAGGATAAACTATTCAAAAGAAGGATAATATAAAACTGAGAAAATGGGGTATGGTACTCACAGGGGGGCCATTGTTAGCTCCAGAAGATGACCCTTGAACCAGAACTGGGGAGTGAACAAAGAGCCCAGTCAAGTGTTGATAGCAAACATCACAGACACGGAGAGGAGTGGAAGACTGACGTGGTAGGACCCAAGTCTGTTTGGAGCACAGCTGACATACGACAAAGCCGCAACTTCGGCAGTGGTGCTGTTACGAAGAGGAGACGAGAGAGAGAGAGAGGAGATGAGAGAGATCAAGATTTGCTCCAACGAACTTAGGTAGAATTTTGTGATGTGAATGATATTTAGCGAACGCCAGAAATAGATATAAATAAAATATACAATTATACGAAGAAATACCGCAATATAGAAAGACGCGACAAGCAAATCAGTATATCTAAACAAATAATACATGTTCACAATACAAAATGGAACACTGTTTTTCTACCAGAGAGATAAAAGGAACATTTTATTGTGCATAATAGATTGAGAAAAACCATCAAACCCTGTAAACCGTGTATTTTAACATTTTCCAAAAATATGACCTGTGATATTTACATTTATATTTTCCGATATCTTGGATACTCCGACAGCTATCGAAAGATGGCTTTCACTGTTGTTACTAAACTCTCGATAATGTCTCGATAAGATATGCTTGGATGAGGTGGTATTTGTTATTTGAAAACTCTCCTTGTATCTCGCCTATACCAAGTTATGTAGCGCTGTTAAGTCGACGTATTCGAAGCAATCGATACTCCTGCATTGAGTTGACTTAAATAAGAATGTTATGTGCAGCGTTGTACAACACAGCAATTAACAATTTACATAGTTTTGGTTCCTAGCGATGGAACAATTTCTCTTCTCAACTATAGTTGATATATTAATCCATGTCTGGGATTGGACCCATATCTGACTGCAATTAAGATGAAGAAACTTTGGAGTAAATGAAAGTGCTTTTCATCGCGTAAAGCGGTTCTCTTATTAGTTTTCATACAAACGCATGCAATGTAACACATCTGATTAGAATTACTTAGTAATAGTGGATATATGAACGACCCAAATAATTACATTTGATTCTAACAACACTCAGTTGCTAAAGCGTTTACATAAAAAATACGAGACTCAATTTAATGAAAAATTAATATTCTAATTTATTCTAAAGAAATTTAGTCAATACTGTTTTGTCATGTTTTTTATTTACAGTTTAAATAATAATATCTTAATGCAAATTAAAAAAGAACAATTTTTAATTGATAAATGCTTCAAAATTACAACCGAATTACTTTTGGCCGATATTATTATTCAGCAAAAGATTATTAAGAAAATACTAAAATATTCGTCTAAACGTAAATTTAAAAGAATCATTTTATAAGAAAATGATATATACATAATATAAGATACAAAATAAGTATATTAGAATATATTATCTAGTTATAATAAAGTATTGATTAATTCCCAAATATTAATTTGAATATTACCAGTAATTGAACCAGTAATTATGTATACAAGTTAATACATTATAACAGTAAAAGAATTATTGGGGAAACAATCGTGGATCAATTCTAAATTTGTTTTTGTTGAAATAATCAATCAATTTAAGTGGCGTAGAAATAGTTTTTATTATAATTTAAAAATGTAACCTTGCTTAAATATTATTTTTGGAAAACTTTTAACTTTTATTAACGCATACTAATCTATTTGTGGAATTTGAGTCAAATCAATTGGAATACTAATTCAAGAATAAGTAGTATGTGGAGTTATGCATCTGAATCATCACGTTATCCCTTTCCTACCCTAAAAATGTTGCTTATAATCTAAAAATGAGTGGTCATGCAAATAAGCAGGTTTACTTTTATATTGTTGAGTGATTCGTCCCCATACTCGCCCTCTCATAAAAAATCAATATTTGAACTAGTATTATACTTGTAAAATCTATGGTCACGACCTCAGCCAATGATATGACAGGAAGAGATTTAAAGGTATGAAAGCGATTGTTCATAGATGTGAGTGTCACAAAATTAAAAATTAATTAATTAAAGATTTGCGCGTGTCATTATAACAAGGTATTTGGGAGGATGTTTAATGCCCGGAAACCATGGAGGCATTTATTAGTAATTTGTTCCAAAAGCTGAATTTTGAATTTTGCGAACGTTGTCATTCAAAAATATAATTGTGCGAAATTAAATCTTAAATTTACTTAGTAATTTATTAGTTTTAGAATCTCAATCAAAACAGGAATATGAAAAAAACTAAAAACTTATATGCAAAATTCAAAGTTAAAATAATATGGGAATTTACGGGTTTGGAAGTTAGAGGGACAAAGTGATCCTGATGAACACCTCGCCCTACTACTAGTGTGTTGCTTACAAATACCTTTATTACTCAATTATATCATACTTAATAAAAAAATATATTTTCGTCATATTCTTATTGAGCCTTGACAATTCCTGGTGTCAGCAAACGCGAAGCCAGAGATATGCTCCAGTCTTATCTCACTAAAAGATTATGTTCTGAAAGTTTTAAAATGTATACTTTGTATCCACCTGACTTTTGAAACACTTTCATTATATAAAAATGGATTATTTCTGTTAATATTATAAATCAAGAGGATAATATAGTTGCATGTCAAATTCTAAGCATCGTAGTTATTTCTAGATTAATTGTCTTTTCAAGGTTGCAATGGGAATTATACACTTTTGGTATATATATATTTCTGTGGTAAACATTTTATTTTAATATATAATTTTAGTCCAACAGTAAATGAAGGAATGAAACCAGTGTACAAAATGGGTGCGTGTACTCAGAAGGTATCAAATGTTCTCCCATCGAAATGTTTCCTTGCATTTTTACAAAGTTGGAAATTTGTTGGAAATAGTTACTCCAAATGCTATATATTTCTCTTGCAATACGCTTACTACTATAAAATATGCCTGATGCACGAACTAATGTATTCATTAAACGTTCGCACCTGTGTAACAACTATATGTAATTAAACTTCTTATAATATCCAAATATTACCTTAAAAATTGCACAGTTTTCAGACATAAATGATCCCTGGAATGTATGTATGTTATGAGCAGAATATAGTTGACTACCATGAATACTTCCATGAGTACCATCCGGTGCTATAAATGTATTCCTTATTTGCGGAGCCTGCGCAAAGGATTTGTTTAGAATATTTTGTTATTTAAGTTTTCACTTTTGATATAAATATTTGTATTTCTTCCATGAAAATATTTGTTGAAATGCAATTTCATGATACATACAGATATTTGTTTACTTTAATTTTGAAACATTTGACACTGAATTTATTATTCCTAAATAGAGAAAGATTACAGCGACTCGAAGATCAGACAGATATACCGTCCTATGTTCCATTAACTGGTAACTTTGGAAGTGGATATTTCGTGTTGAAGAGTGCTCAGTTTGCTGACCTTATTCCTGGAAATCTTTGACGGTATACAGTGGTATTAGCATATTACTCAAGTAAACATTGTGATATATATTTATATCATAAAGTTATTTGCAATCGTCATCTAGCTAAAAGTTAACTTGAAACTATTTATTTTGTTTGCAACATTTAACGAAATGCGTCATAATGAATTAGCGCAGATTCTAAGAGACTTCTACCTACTTATTAAAACTCTTCGTAAAGATCAAATTAGTAAATGATAATTATCATTTATAATTCTCCTTTTAAATATTGGGATGAATAACCAAAATGAAACACTTTTCCAAGTATCAGCCAATTTAGAGGCGATTTCCGTGTTCCATTAATTATAGCTTTGTGAGTTGATTCTATATAAGATTATTTTGTACAGAGCCTAACCTTAGGTTTGATTAAATAATGCTTCTTCAAGTAAAATATGTCGGAAATAAAATCTATACTAAGTCTCACATGTTTGTCAAAAGTTATTTAATATGTTATTTTGAAAATTGAAACAATATATTCATCAACGTTTTTGAAAAATCTCCGTCTTTCAGTTTGCGCCAATATATATATTACAACTTTCTATAATTATCCTTTCTTCTCAAATGTGAATGGGGCTTCTTAGTATTATGCAAACATTTGTGTTTTCAATCAATCTATATTATACCAATAAAGATTTAAAGATCGAAAGTCACTAATTTTGAATCAGTGTAAGGTCCATCAATCTCTTAATCTCGGATGCATATTATTCTATAATGTCAGAAACAACGTAGCCAGGTATTGTAAACATACACCGCTTAGTATTTCCACAATAATAATGTTATTTTAGTGATCCAGTAATCTATGTCTAAGAGCCAGTTGGTTTGGTATTTGACGCTTCTAATTGAATGCAAGTACGACGACACTATCGATGGGTGTCATATCTTCCTTGATCTGCTCATTTAATCTTAAAATGAAATATAATTCGACACTTATAAAGTTTGAAGTTGTTGTGCCACGCAGCATAAGTTGAAACACTCTCTCTAATTCCGAACAAAAATTAGAAAGCTGTTTCGCCCGCAGATGTTTACCAAACATTCCAATCTTTTTACAAAATCACACTTTTTTGTGTAACTTGTGTGTATATTTAAAGCGCACAGACAACTTATATTTCGATTAGGTACCTATATAGAGATATCAGACTATATAACGACAGTTTGGTCATAAAAGTTTACTTTCCTTCCAATTAAAAACATGCTATGTAAGAAATTTAACAAATTATTCTTTAACTAAGATTTGGCCGGCAACCTTTTTCTGTACATTCGTGCAGTAAGTAAGCTTTCATTCACCTCTCTCTCTCTCTCTCTCTCTCTCTCTCTCTCTTGTTCTATACATGTTGGTAGCCTTTTTGACAAAACAAACGTTTGCAAAAGTTGTAGCAATATAAGCAACAGCGTCAAAAGCCATGTTTCTTCTAACTTTTTGCTTGTTATGTTTGTAGCAATTTCATTTAGGAGGGCGCGTTTTCTAACATCAACTCCCTCTTCAAATCAGAAAGCAACGCCTTGGTGGCATTTAATTGATCAAAAATGAACTGCTGTGTCAATGTACACATGAGTGGGGGATGGGGGGGGGGGCGTCGTGATAGTCTCGACGAAGCTGTCGAGGCGTGAATGTGGGCTGATCTGCCGTACCTACTAACAGAATAACGTCACTAAGGCCAGGTAAACATTTCTAGACTATGAAAAACTAATTTGTAAAAAAATTGAAGTAATATTAAGGCAATCGTTGTGTTGTCGAAAGTTGTTTCATTTTACTGCGACCAATTATTTCTTCTGCCCCCAACACACAGGAAACTCTGGATCCTAACAGTCGCGCAACGCACACTAATCATAGAAGATGGAGAGAGAGCCCTGACCCGATACTAAACTAAAAATACTTCGGAATGTCAGTGATATTGCGTTTTAACACGATGGTCAATAGATAACTGTGCCCCTTGTGGGTAACTGTAAACTGTAGCAATAACCCTAAAAAGTACCCTCATCCTTCCTAGATTAGCACAAGGCAGTGTATGTAGCCAAGGACAGCCTCGTTAAGCAAGAACAGCCATTTATAAGATATAAAAATAATACTTTTAGCGAATTATCCGAGACCGATTGATACTATATATTACATTATGCTTTCCTTAGAAACTATGGCTTGTCTAATTTGGCGCGATTAACAGATTGTTAATTATATAATCCTAAAAACATTCTTGATTACGAAATCCTCCAATTAAAGTGGTGTATGTGATTGTAATTCATTGATGTTAACATGTTGACTGAAATATATTCTTCCTGTAATCCTCACCCAAGCCTAGTACGAAGAGCGCTTCAAAATGTGGGAAAATTACGTTGGATTGAGCAACGCGTAACTGCCAAAAAATCAAATGAAAATGACTTCAGTCTAGTGATTTGTTAGCCTTTCTAACCTTATGGAATCGTTATTATCTTTGAATGATAGGAAATAATAATGTATGTATATTGTATAAATATGTATTACGTATATTGAATATATTTTAGTTGTATATTAATATTAAAATTTCATTTTGCTTTTCAATACTAAAATGAAATAAAGAAATATATTATGAAATGTTAAAATTTGTATTTAGTGTTAATATTTCGATTACTTAATATATATTTCATTAATATTAATAATACCCAAAATTAAATTATTTGAAATTTATTCCATTTTATCCAAGTTGTATTACTATCTCTGAATTATTTACTTCAATATCTGTATGATTTATGTTTGTAAATTTAAATCTACATTAATTATTCATCGTTAGATATATACAGGAAAAATATATTGAAATAAATACATTATTTGCTATTGCAACGGTGACAGATTATGATCTGGAAACAAGCTGTTAGAGAGAACTTAATTATGATGGCATGACACTGATCTTGACACTGATCTCGACACTGATATTGACTTTTATGTTGACGCTACAATCGCCAAGTCGATCAATTCCCATATTAATCGATATCAATCGATCAAGAATTCGAAATAAATTCAAATCGAATCAAATTATTTAAGTTTTACTTTTTGGCATTTTGTATCCCTGCCGTTGAATTATACAGTTTATCAAACTATATTCTAAATATGTAGATACTGTAATACTATTATATTCCTCTGTATAGAAATCCTATTTTATGTTACTGTTTCTGGCGGTATCAACGTGTAGAGTAGTAAATTATTATCCAGGATGTTAAATGGAATTTCTTTGGGTTCCCTGAAAGCCATTATATTTTATTTGAATCGGTCTAAAGCAATTGATTACACATATACATATTTCTGTTATATTATTTAGTAAATCAAGTAATTATAAGAACACAAATGCCTTTCTGCTTGTTTATGAAATATACCAAGTATAAGTGGGTAACTTCTAGACCAAGTAGCAATGTAGAAGCCACCACTCGCTGTCACCAAACAGTGGGCAGTATTGAGATCGCCATTTGGGACTTAAACTTGAGGAAGAATGTGAGTCCTATAGGTAGCACCAGCTATGATCCATTTCTGTGGCTATCTGGTATCGATGCCACAGCTGTGATACTTGTGGGAACGTTTGCTTAAGGAGATTTACCCATTTTATCTTTTGTATCGTGAATAATATGTTTAAATAAACCGTAAATTTTTAATCGCGTAAAAGTATTTTCTTTACAATAAGTATACAAACATTTTTTTATACAATTTCAAAATATTAAAATAATATATTAGATATTCCACAACCAAAGTGTATTTCCGCATAAGTTCTAATTCGGTATAGATTTAAGATAGTCTGCTAAAATAAAGAAATATTATGATCTTTTCCATCTTTTTGGTGTTATTAGTGATGATGGTCTGTGATACTGAATCAATTTAGTCATTGTCTGTGATATATTGTTCTCCAAACATACAACATCACTTACCATGATTTATTGGCGTATTTGTTGCCCATATGTGTGACGTCTTTATTGCCAATAATATCTAATAACTGCATCCTTGTACTTCTATCAGTGAAATCCTCTTGTCTGTATAGTATTAACCTTTGCGTGATATATATATATATATATACAACTGGCAAATGGCGGTATAATATTTACATTTTAAGGTTTGTAAAGTGCACACTGGTCACTATTTTTCAGGAAAGGCAAACTTATAATTGAATGATTAGTCTGCTCCATCGACAGAAACTTAATTAATTATCTCCTACCTCAGGCTATAGCGGAGCTTCTTTAAGATTCCTTTATTTACATTTTTAATACTGTTTTCTATTTTTAAAATTTTTCTATTTATCACTATTTATGTTACAACACTATTTCAGTTTAAATTTTTCCTGAAATACTGGAAATTTCCCTATCTTTTATGAAATGGTTTTATCTGGTAAACGGTTAATTTAAGTCTTATTATTTATTCTTATATAAAACCCATCATATAAGTTGCTTAATAATTTCACGTCATTCTTAATAAATAATTACAGACACATATATTGAAAGTGTGCGCTGTATCTTCCTATTATTTAGTTTCCATAGTTCGATTATACGCACGACCAAAGCAAACGGTCTACATCTAAATTATAATCGTCTGAAATTGATGTCTGAATACTTACAACTGTTCTGTTTATATGTTTTTTACACAATGATCATATACTGGAAATACATATTACCATATAGAAGCAGTTGGCTGGCTGAACATTAATAATACAGAGCCCCCCGAAAGCTAAAATATGTAACCAGGTTACTTTAATCGTTGAATTAAGTCCTAATTTATGCCCATAATATCTTCATAATATTAGCACTGTCGATAATAGTCAGAAGCCTCTATGGTGTACATATGCGACATTCTGACTTTAAAATGAATAATTTATTAGTATGTATTTATAATTCATAAACTTACATTAGCGCTATTAACAATTTTCTCAATATTAGCATTCAGTTATAGTGGAATATTAAAATTTAGTATTTCTACGGCGTCATCTCAAACATTGCTTATATTATTTGGTGTTTCATGGTTCATTTATTAACTCAATTCATTCTTTTCAAACGGTATAGAATCACGAAACATCTATTTTATCCTATATGCATTTAAAATATTGATACAAGTGATGCGGATAATAAAAAAAAATTATCACAAATAATAGAAAGTGTGAATTAAAGTACCTTAATGCTTACAGATCATATAAATCTAAATGAAATTTGGAACACAACTTCAATGAGACGAGGCAGTCAATGGGAACTGCCTCGTAAAGTTTCATACTTTCAACTTATTGGACGCGTTGCGCGCATTACCTGTAAACAGGTCTTTTAAGGTTCGTTTCGGGTGTATTATTAAACTTTTATAAAAAATAGCAGTCATTAAATCTAGAATTTAGTCAGTTAAGAGCTAACAAGATCGCATAATGGATGTTACAACATCATTTTAATCCAAACAGCTGTGGTGTGGTAAGTTTGGCTGAATTATTTCGTTGTTGTGTCTCGATAAGAAGTGTAGGTAAAGCTGTATAGTTCTCTATTTCAAAGCCTGTGAATTGGATGACCCAAATGTGCACTTTATTTCCCGCATATAACAAGAAATGTGTTATTAAGAGACTATAAAAGCGGTTGCTTCAAAAACAATATTATCAGTGCAATCAATAATTTACACCCAATATATACGAAGCTAGGGGATCAAAAGAGCATATATATGAGATCCACAAGGTCGCACCTCTTCCATGAACTTCTCTGATATTGCCCGCTTCTAGCTGGCTCAGGAGAAAGATATACTTACCTCCTATACGGAGAAGGCTTTCTGCACCACCCATTTACTTGTGCGTTCATTCACTAGCGGGCGCTACAGCACCAAAGAACGTCGAAGAGAACTAGTCTGGAGAGTGATTGACACTTTACTGCACTCTCCTCATTCTGTCCGTCATTCTTTCTCGGCCAGATAACTGAACTGGCTTTGTTGTCTTCTAGTCCAGAATCCTTGGTCTAGTAAGTATTCTCTTCATGACTGACTACAGGCAGCATTTGGGAAGAAAGTTTGAATATACAACATGTAAGGAAACATTACCGAAATACGATCGGACTTTTGGGGGTGGGCTGCGGTTATAGAGAGGAAATTCCTTTTTGTTCTAATTGACGGGGAACATTCCAATAACTCTTACTTCAGTTCTGATCAAGAAATGCAGTTTTATTCTGGTTATAGCTTTGGAAGCGTCTTTCGATCAATTTTGATTACTTAGGATGACGTCATTCACATTATGGGTTTAAATACTATTTTGTTTTGGCAAAGGTCATTTTTTAAAGGTCGATTTTATGATATTTAAAAAGTAGGGGAATTTTTTATTATTTTTGAACAAAACGAAGCCAATGTAAAGCATATTTTTTATGCGTAAACCTTTTTTCGTAATATTTATACATTATGTTTTAGAGTTTGTAAAATGTAAAATATGATATAACAAACTAATTCGAGCTTGTTCTATTATAATATAAAGAAAATATATCAATTTGAACACATGATAATACACCTCATTGGATATTATTTAAATAAATATTTATTAAAGTATTTCAATTTATTCTTTAAACTTAAATAATTATGAAAACATAGAACGTGATCAAATAGAAACTTACTATCACAAATATTTCAATAGAATGTCGTCTTTGACTCAAATATTGATTTAAAGTGACCTGCATTTTCAAAGCGTTAAATGAAATTTACAAAATAAATATACCATTAATAAACTATAAATTCGACGGTGTCAAATAGAATTGCCGAATAACTTAAATTGCCGTTTCACATAAAACTTATAACGCAATAATAATAATATATACCTATATATACATAATCTAGGGAAATTTGCTTTCTCTGAAAATAACGTATTTAAGTTTCGTGGAACACCCAAACAGTTATTCATTTATTGCCACAAAAACGATTTGATAAATTAATATTAAGTCATATTCAAGTTAAAAGATTTTGTAAATTATTGCATCACCAGATTTTCAAACAAAATCTTTTAGCGACAGCAGACTTGATGCAAATGTTTCAAAATGATAAAAATATTTATTAATTGTTTAAGTAAGAGTTTACATATATTAAAAACTGAAAAATAGTTAAAATTATGAAACGAGTTTGATAAGAAATGGAAATGCCCAAATGAAGGAAAAGTCAAAGCTTTCAGGAATAAATTATATGACATTGTTTAGACACCTAACCTGTCGCCATATTGTTCGGCCAAAAATAGCTTTGCGTGCAGTTTTATATTGATTTATTGGCACACATATATAAAAGCGAAGAATTGGCGGAACACAGCTAATGCAAATAGGTGCATTATTCAATTAAATACATCGACGAAGTAGCGTGGAAGATATTAGCAAAACTTCATTTTATATGAATAATATTCTAAAATGATCAGTTGGATTTGTATCCGCAACATGCAGAAAGCTTGTTGTACACATTATTCATGAAAATCTGCACTATACATTCCCATTTGCAATTGAATGTTGGAGAGGAGATCATGAGATGTGCCATGTTAGCAGATCGAGTTATTAATAAACAGAGTATAAGACCCGCTCCCTACTTGAAAGTTTGTTTTGATTGCAACGATGGGAAAAGGCTTTACCCATGTTTATTGTTTACAGTAGACATGTAGCAACATCTCGCTACCATCCCAGAGCCTCATGTATATTGAGAAGAGGGCTGCTGAGGCTTGGGGGGCTTGCCTGGCGGTGGGGAAGATGCAAGTGGTAGAGAGGAGGAACTTAAAGGAACCTGTACACCTCAGCCGAACCTCCTTCCATACACCGATAAATGTCACATGTCTAGTTTATAAGAACCCAGGGAATCTCGCTCGGTGTCTTATGAATGCCCCATTCAACTTGTTATCACTTTGGCGTGGATTGGTGTCTACCGCGCCGCGCCTCACCTCTCGCCTCGTCTGTCTGATACAGTGTGATGATCACCTGAGAGAGATGTTAAGCAAAAGATTCTCTTGTTAGAGGTAATTTCTGCCAACCTCTGCAGGTCTCTAGGTAGGCTTATAACACGCATAGATACACATGTAATTATTTGTTCGCAAATACGTTTACTATATAATATAGGCAAGTGCTGAACACAATCCACCCTCTTGCCTACATGCCAGGCAAGAGAAAGATAAACATAAATAAAGAGAGATAGATAGATCATCACTGTTAACGCCAGAGAGTGATACACAAAAACTGTTTCATTGTGGAAGCGATTAGATCAACATACACACACCGATCACATTAATGTGCCATTTGGCCAGACCGAAATATACGGACAAGGTTAAGGGGAAGTTATTACTAGTAATAGTGTCAACGCTTGGGAACTGAGCACACACCGCGGAAGTGCCCCCCCCCCCCAAAGGAAGGGACATTTTATATGCCCAGAATATATATTATAATTACACATAATAGAATAGTATTGTTTAGTGCTCACAATGGTGATTATGGACGGTGCATAATAGGTTAAATAATTAATGATTATAATTGTTTTATTTTGCTTATTTGGCATTGTAATGTACTTTTAATAAAAGCATTGGCTTATTTTATATATAAAAGATAAAAGTGTATCTTATGTAATTGCATCGTTGATTTTTGTACATTAAATACACTTTGTTATGAAAAGTAATTGTATTTATTAAAATGAAATCAGTTAAGAAAGTTTAGTTAGTATTACTAGATCACATTATTAAAGTATATAGCATAGTATAGTATAGTATAGTATAGTATAGTATAGTATAGTATAGTATAGTATAGTATAGTATAGTATAGTA
>JAYRBW010130523.1:0-16047 GCA_036023295.1 Invenusta paracnida
AAACTCAATAGAATCTACGGTTGGTTGCCAGATCCGGTCAATGGGACAGATGGAATCCAAATCAAGTGCGATGGGGTTACCGACATCGATAAACAGCATATCGGACCAATCTGTTACTATGACGACGATACAATTAACAAAGAGGACGAAGTGGCATGCAAGACAGGCATGGGTGTTCTTAAGAGCTACTATTACCCTTATTTGAAACAACTCTCGTATCAGTCCCCTTTTGTATTCGTTGAGTTTGTAGATCCTAAAAAGTTTGTTGTGATTATGGTGGAGTGCTATGCAATCGCCAAAAATATTAGAATAGATGACCCCTATGGGGGAGGCAAGGTGAGATTCGAACTTTTTGTTGATTGAGAGATTTCTTTAAATTATCTGATAACATACTGTATGTATTTTCGACACAATGTTTCTCCATACAAAATTTTATTTTATGTTATGCCTATCATATATATATCATTTTTCTTTCTATAAATTTCAAGGTAATGATTGTATAGTTCTTATTTTTATTTTTATTTCCATGCATGTGTATTCAATTTATTAAAAACTGGATTAATTTTCTAACGTTACATTAATTGTAAAATATACTTAATTTGTCATAATTTATCTTAATGATAACGTTTTCAAATTTTCATAACATTTCATTTTGTTATCATTGATTTTTATTTTCATGTTTGTATTATATTTTGCAAAATAAGTTTAATCCAAATTCTTTGATATTATCTATCATTCCAAAGACTATATATGCAAGCTTCAGAATAAGTGGATATATATGTCTATTACTTTGAATATTTCATATTTATCTGTATATGAAAACGTGTGATTAATTTAAAGTTTATTTACCAGAATTAGTGTATCTTAAAATGTTAACACCATAATTACTACTTTATTCATATCTAATTTTACATATACAAGTATAAGGAAATCAAGACAGGATAACTTTATAAGATACATATATATAACATATAACACATATTTCAAAACTATACAACTTATATACGTGACAAATGAACTATACTATCAAGAACCTACTATATGGCCAGTAACTTTAACAATTTTTGAAAATTGATTAAAAATTCGTTAATAAACATAGAATGGTGTAATACTAAAATAATTCTTGTATATTTTTGCTAAAAATAATTATCAGCGGTATTTGTTGTCTGTCAGTGCCTGTATGCATAAAGCTAGCCGTATTTACAGTGACATAACCGAATATTCAGTGAGCTCGTCGAGCATTTTACAAGGTACTCTGAGGTCACCGATTTTTTTAGGGCATTCATAAACACGCTGTTAAAAGGTAGGTTAACTTTGTCTATTTTAACACAAACCCTAGCAGCCAGTAGATCGAAGCAAGTTTCGACTCAAACCAGGGTGAAAAAAAACAACTGAGGTTTTTAGCTAGATCAAAATGAGTCGAGACTTTTTAGAAAAAACGGGTGAAAACTGAGGGTTTTTTGGCTAGATCGAAGCAAATCGAGGTTTTTTCAGAAATAACTCAGATGACATATATCACCACATTTGACTCGATCACATTGTTTTTAAGACTAAGCAGGGACATTACTTTTTTCTTTTAAAGCATTCTGTTTTTACTCAAAATACAAAAATTAGAACGTGAGATACATTTTTTTCAATATTCAAATTTTCCAGACTCTTAGCTACATGAGAATGCATTAAATTTCTGTTTTAGTCAAAATTAAAACATATTTATTTCAAGTTATAAATAAACTCTAAAAGTAAGGAATAAAAACTTCCTTAAGCCTTTTAATATCCGATTTTTTAAGGTTTTTAATATACCTACTATCAACTAATACGTTAAATATAAGCTTATCCCGCGTACTGCATTTATATGGAACCTACACAACCGAACACACTCTTATGTATACATAAGGAAAGCACTTGGCATCTATGTATATAACAATAGCCAATAAAGAAATATTAACGAAACATTTTTCATTTCAAATTTTAGTGGTGTGGCAAAATGTTCCAATTTGAATAAGTTGACCTAGTTTATAAAAAGCTCAAATCGTGGAAAACTGTCATTGATCTCTCTCCGTTCATTAGGTACCTCGGGTCTAGTTTTTGACAACAACAGATTCAAACAAAGTGGTCGAGGAAAACAACTAGACTTCGGCTCGCTTCAATCTACTGGCTGTAGATTTTGAGTTAACATAATAGCAGGAGGATAAAGAAATAAAGCTCGGTATATGAATCATTGGTGCATCACCCATATATATATATAAGTTTCAATACTATTATTTACGCAAGGAAAAATAGATTTTTGTTTTGAAAATCGAAATGCTGAACTGTTTGTCGAGGCCTGCCAATTCAAATAAGAAAAAATAAATATGTGAGCGTAAATTCATCAACGTTAAATTTTCAACACAGTTTTTACAAAATCGATATCACCAGTAAAAATTCTCATCGCAAAAAATATTGCATGGTATTTCTTTTTCTAAAAATATGTTATATTCATATCTTCCTCGATCTCAAGAAACGTTGGTATATTAGCAGTAAATATAACAGTTATATTAAAAAAGAAATGAAGTTAAATTTATATATAAATAAAGTATGCACAGAATTATAAAGTACTGTTTTGTATAATACATTAGTAGTGCATTATAATAGTACATTATACAGGGTGGCCCATAAAAAAAGATACCAAAAAAAATTATATTTATTTTTTGTATATTTTACTATTTATATCGAAAAATATGTATATAATATGTATATATAGTAGGTAGTTGTACTGTTTCTAACAAAACAATAACATGTATATGCAATATATAATCACTATAATGTTTATCGGTAATCATCATGGCATAATATCTCGCCATTTTTGCGAATAATAACACGACAACGCTTGGGAATGGATTATATTAATTTCTGACATTGTCGGGCTGTTACGGATCTCCAAAATCGTCGTATCTCCTCTTTAAGTTGGGCCAGATTTTCGAAGTCCTGTTCTAAAGATGTAAGGTGGGTATGTAACATCCCCCCATACATTCTCGATAGGCCAAATGTCGTCAAATTTTTGGAGCTTGTACGTCAACAGGAATTCGCTGCAACCAGTGTCTATCAACAGCCTCTAGAGAAACACGAGTCCGATGGATAGAGGCGCCATCATCTTGCCAAATACCTTCGTGTGGTTGATAAAGACGTCGCGCTGCAAGAAAACCGACATGTTCAATGAGGTCCACATACATCTCGGAATTCATCGTCTTTTTTGTCTCCGTTGAAACTCCCAGTGTTCATCTATCCAGTCTTCGACAAAAATGGGCTCATTACTGGGTATTAAACCCTTGTACAAAACTCCACCCCAAAGCATTAGCCTGCTGAAAACTTGTCAAGGTGGACCATACCACCTGCAGTATATCTGCTTTATCTCGAGATCTTGACCATATCCCATCATTCTTGGAATTTGATAAATTGTTTATTCTGAACTTCTTACTAAAATCAGTGTTGATCAACTGTGTGAGACTGTGTCCTCTTTCATTTATGGGGTTATGGCCTAAGTTAGTTAATAGCCATCTGCAAAACTGAACCCTGAATAGACAATAACGTGCAGATAATAAATAGACAAAAATTCTCTTAAAAAACATCGATAAACAGCCTATAGTATAGTCATAAATATAAAAAACATGTTGGTACATTTTTTATAGGACACCCTGCATGTAGATTAACATGTAAGATATTATTTACAAACTTGTAAGTTCATAAAATAATGGAAAACAAATCGAAAAGATATATTGGTTGTGGTAATTTTGAGTAATAGAATAAGGAAAGTGTGACGGTAACGCGCTATTAAACCGGTTAAGCATACCACTGATGGTCCCAAATCCCGCACCTTATTAACTTTCTACTGTATCTCTTCAAAGTCTACTTCTTCTTTTGGTCCGTTTTGGTCTTGTGTCCTAGATGACGGCTTCAGTTAACATTTAACCACTACAGGCATGAATTAGCACCTCTCATTTCCTAGGCCTGTGTTATAAGTACAAGTATAACTTGGTGGAATTCCTTCATATTCCTTCACTTTAGGTATTGGTTTCTGTTTGGCTAGTTTTGATTGAGTTTTTTCTAGGAAGATTTACTCTTATTTTTTCCAGCTATAGAATTTCTTCTTCTTTGCCTTGTGTGTATCCTAGTTTGTTGGTTTTTGTGTTATATAGTTACCCTTTCTTTTGTTTTTTATTTTATTTTTCTGATTTATCCCTTTTCTTTCTGTCTGGTGGGCTGTTTTGGCCTGATGGTTCCATTCAATTCCATATATGAGGCAAGGACTACTTCTATATTGATATGAGGCCTCTGTGTGAGCAGCTCTCAAAGATGCAATACATGATGATAAATTTATGATGAAAGAAAATGTCTCGTGTTTGATTTTCTAGAAATAATTTTCGAAGACTAAGTAATTGTTGATAACAGGACTTACCAAAAACCGCCGAGGCAAAAAGTGCTAAGTAGAAAAATTCCAATATAGTGTCAAACTGATGTTGTAACTTTATAGAAAATATGGGCAAAATTTCAGTTCAATTTGTTAAGAATTACACAAATTACATTGATTGAGGCCTGTGCTATTTTGTACAAGCATAGCTTGGTTGATTTGTAGCATTCTCTCCCACCTTAGGTATTTGGTTTTATTTTTGCTGTATTGTAAATTACTCTAGGATGTTTTTTACTCTTCTGTCCAGAAGCAGCCATTCTTCTAACTTTGGTGTAACCTTTGTTTGTTAGTCATCTTGTTGTATAGTTACCCTTTCTTTCTCTCTTGTTTTTGTTTTTTGTTTTTTACCCCCTTCTTTCTGGTTAAAGGAGTAGATTTTGACTGCTGTTTTATCAACTTATGATTGAGTTAAAAGTGGGTTATTATAAGTGTTTTTTAATTATATAGTTTAAGAGGTTGGTTATAGTCCTGATATGTATGTTACGTAGTTCTCGCTAATATTCATCTTTGATAGAGATGCTGTGGCTTCTTTTCACTGGAAAACTTTTCCTAACTAAGCAGAATGTATTATTCATGAGTCAAGCATCCTTCTCGATCGCACAAATTCTATACTTTGTCTTACATATTTAACCTTTTTCATTTAGTTAATTATTCAAGTTATTTTGAAATGCAAAAAAATGTATGACTTGGTAGAAAAAATCCTAACCTAAATTATTTTATAATTTAAGGAATATAATATTGTAGACAGTAGTCCATTGACTTTTCAGACAGATACATTACATTCAATTTTTTAATAAAATTCAACGTATTGTCCTCTTTCATTTTCCAGCTAAAATGACAAGAATTGAATATATTCAGTGCCCAAGTTACTTTTTATTTTATTTTTAGTGTATTTTCTGGGTAGGCCGAATTTTATATATCAGTTTTTTTATGACTGAACTACGTTCCCTAAGCTAATTAAACAGTCAATAAGTGAATCCACACGTCATTAACTTTGTTATGTCAATTTTCTTTTTTCACGCATCATGATAACTTATTAAAAATCAAATACAAAATACTTAAGTATTTTATATTTACAGATTATAATAATATATCATAAACCTCTTTATACATTTGTTTAAATTCTAGTCTGTACGTTTATAATTTTCATAAATTTTATCTTATAAATACCATACCATATATCAAATTATCTTTATTTTTGTTTTTATTTAACTTCTGAAAGTATCATGTTTTATTTTTTTCTTCACTTATATGCATATATATAATACTAAATAAAATGTTAAATTTTCATTAATAATTCAATAGAAAGCACTTAAAGACTATGTTCACCATGCACGGCGCAACGCGATAAAATGGGAGATGAATATTTTCAACTTTTTTTCTGCACGACAAAATAAATATTTCAATACAAACAGGTGTAGATATAGGGAAGTAGAAAAAATGAAATGTGATGATTGTATATTATGTGTGAACGCCATTATATTATAATATAGTATTTAAAATTAAAATATAAAGTATACTGTATGTATATGATTTCAGATAATTATACCTTATATACCAATTTATTTTATGCAAAGCTTGTTAGTATTTTAGTCCCCTGAGGAAGACTTCGGTCGAAACAGCTGTCGTGTTTCATAACATTTATACCCAATAAAGTGTTTTTACACAACAACCTTTGTTATATACTGCATATAGATATTTTATTTTATTTTCTGAGTATACTGTCTTATTAATTATTAGTTAATATTATATGTAGTAATATATTTATTTATATAGTATTTACCCCATATTTTTAGCCCTTAACGTGGTGACGTCTTCATCATCCATATTTTTGAATTTGTATGTACCTTAGTACATTTTATTTCATTTTATGTATGCATAAAATTTGCGCATTGCGTTTGGTGAGCTTGTAGCCCTTTATCCTTTGGTTCTGTTTAATTGCAATTTTTTAATTTAAATATTATGAAATAAACACAAGTTTTCTTATTTTTTAAAATTGCCTTGCTGCTTACATTGAAAATACTAATAGTACGATGGATAGATAACATAGGATATCCCCTTTAAACTTAGAAGAATTCATTAATTTAACGAATTAATTTTAATTAACTAATTTATCAATTTAGTTGATGGAGCAATATAAAGCTTAAATTCTTTCTTTGGTTTAAACCATAATGGCAGTTACAAGACTATCGTTGAAAGTGAGTGGCGAGGAGACCTGTTCTTGGAGTTAACAGAGATTGGTTCGCCAATACTACGACCATGTTTTTTAAAGTGATACATTCTTCTGAGATAAAGAGAAATATCATGAATTATACTCTTAATATTTATTATATTCAAATATTTATAATTTTGAGAAAACATTACTGCCCATAAAATTGTTGTATTTTAAAAAGAAGTACAGTATATTTATTTGTACAAAATCTGCCTTCATCGTAGATTTCCTTTATTCTACATTAGAAGTATATATTTAATATATGCCATCAATATAACAACATATTATGTGTTTTGCATCGGTAAGTAAGCATAATATGTATATAAGCACCAAGAACGTAACTATCATACATACAAGTTAGAATATGACGTTACATTGGTAGAAGCACATAACAAATGTTTTAAAAGGATTTATTTGCATCAATTTAAACTTGGCAAATATTCTGCACATAATATTGACTCATGTAATATTACATGTTTGAATGATGTTTATGATTATATATATATGTACAGCAAAAGAATTCTGACATAAATTTATGAATTTCAAAAACAATCTAGAAATAATTGGAAAAACCGTTACAAAATGGCGTGATTCGTTGTGACAGAATGCTTTCATCATAATTAAAACAAATATTGTTTATTCCGTTTATTGTCCTGTCCAGTATTACACATTATTTTTATTCTGAAAGATGATTATTAAATGTTATTTTGTAGAAAAATAAGTTAATAATTTGGAAAAATATAAATACACATAGTATTTATGAGTCGTGGTGAAATTTATGTTCTTAATTATATTATAAAATATAAAAATTTACATAGGTTTATTTTGTTGAAATAATTAAGAATTTCCACTGAATGAAATAATGTTATTGTTTACTTTAATATTAAATTTGAATAACAATCATTTTGTCATTATTTAAAGTAGTAGTTTATTTGTATATTATATTTAAGCGTTCCTAAATTGTGATTGTCAAACTTTCTTATCAAAGTTCTTAACGATTATATAACTAAAACTTTAAATTTGCTACTCGCGACGTAAAAATATTGAAAGATAAGCATTAATTATTGTGTTAAAATATTGTCATGCCATTTTATAACGATTTTTCTGAATCATCGAAATACTGGTCTAGTGGATTGTGAAATTCATTGTCAAATGGGGTGTCCAAATTTTCTTGACTATTGTAAATCTCTAAAAGTAAACGGTCTTCTTCTTCCTCCTCACTAACAGTTTTTCTCATTCTAGATTCAACACCCTTGGTAGATTCAATAACAACAATATCGGACATCCGTCTATTTTTTAGAGCATTAGGTTGAGAATCCCAACTTTCAAGAGACATATAATCCTTTTCTAACAAGCGCATATTTTCTAACGCACTACTAAACTCTTCAGTTTCCATTCCTTCCCCAATAAACCAGTGAATAAATGAATTTTTATCATACAAAGTTTCAAACTTGTATGATTCTATGCGAAAAATCCGACTCATAATAGAGTTGTTTGAGAGCATACAAACAGAAATTGGGCTGGTAGCAATAGAAGAATTGGGTACATCTGTAGATGGAACACAGGAATGTCCAACTTTAAATCCCGTGGGGGTCCAATCAACAAATCTTATTTTAGGATTTGTTTTAATTCTTTGGATCGCCTTCACCAGTTTGTTTGGATTAGTATTCCCCCGAAAAAGCATACAACAGGAAACGTATTTACCATTCAATGGCGATACTCCAAGAAGCGAGTTATGTTGAGAGAAACATTTCAGTGTCACAAATTCAGTCTCATATTTAGCATATATTTTTTGGTTTCTATTACAAATAGGAGAAAAATTGACAATGGGAAAATGAATTCTAGGATAAGGTATGAGATTTGTGAGAATAGATGCCAAATTAGCATGAATATATCCCGGAAATCGAATAGATGCAAACATTCCACTTATCGCTTGTGTTATAACGCGATTTATGTGGCTATAAGTTGGCGAATGTATATTCATACAATGCTTTAGAATTTTATACAAGGATTCGTTGTCAACTAGACTAGTGCAGTCACTATAAGATGAGGAGGATTCCACGGAAAATAGAGTATTATAAGGCTCCACTGGAGACGTACTCAAGTGTGCAGAGGCAATAACACCAATTTCCATTTTAATCACTTTACTGAATTCATCCACGAGATTCTCGAAGATGAGAGATCCGGTCCCTCCTCCTGTTCCACCGCCAAGGGCCCGGGTCATGAAGAAAGTCACCGGACGATCACACTCCTCTACCAGACGTCGGGTTTCGTCCATGACCCGACGAAAGATTGTCTTTCCAATGGTGTAGTAGCCTCGGGCAAAGTTGCTCCCTGCGTCGCCCATGTTAGTGTCAACATAGGAACTTGGCTTGAATAAATTTCTGTAAGTACCGCATCTAATTTCATCTGTTAAAAATAGTAAACATAAAGACAGTTTGTCAAAAAATTGTATAAGGAGAAAAATGAATAAAGGGTTGAAGCAAATTACAGAATAATAAGCAATAAGAAAAGGTAGAGCGCGTCACGTGATCAATCCCCCTCCCAACCAATCACAATCAATTGTAGCTTCAACCAATGACACGACACGAATAGTATAAATGCAGCATGCATTTGAGTCACAACATCAATCAGCGATGCCCACCATCTAAGATGAGGGAGCGGACCATTTACATGGCAACATTAGTACGGCAGACAATTAGTCCTTTTTCTCTTAGTCTCCAGTCTTACAAGTTTTAAAGGCGCACTATCCACTGAGGAGGTTATCGGGTTCCCCCTTGACGTCATGCAAATACGCTATAGTATATGGCAGACGACTCTCTTAGTTTGGAAGACGCACATAGATATCAGAATAGTTAGGGTTAGTGTATATAAACTATATAATATCTACGATATCTTTGGGGACGAAGGATCCGTAGTTTCAAAGAAGGGAAATTCAATGCCTACTACTACTCAGAGAAAGAAGAATCCACCTCCTGCACCGAATTAACCTGCACTTAATGCAATGCACAAAGGCTTCATAGAAGGACTTTCTTATGATTCAGAACTGGGAATTGATGTTTAACTGCAGCCATAGGCAAGTCTAAATTTTTCAGAGATTGACTGTATCCTTCCTGGCCTTCCTCTCTATATTCTGCATACTTACTGTATGTATAGATAATATCAGTATTTATTCAGAAAATTGCTCAAGCTCAATGTTAGCTACACATGTTGTACTCTTATTTAAATGTTTTTATTCTATAACATTTCCTTTATTTTTATTTTTCCTTAGGCACAATTGGGTTAACATAGAAAAATATAAATCTTATCTATATAAACATGAATATGTGATTTTTACAACTACAACTAAACAACTAAGATATCCCTGTGCTACAGTTGTAAACGTTTACATTAAATAGCGTATAGCATCTTTGTCCTTCTACAGTTAGGTATTTTGGATATTCGAAGTTCTAGTGTAGAATTAATGTTAAAAATCTCAAATATACCAATAAATAAAGTAACAAACTATAGATATAAAAAATAGATAATATTGCTGCAAAGAGCACATTCAACCGTGTTCATTGTAAGTATCTATCAATAATAGGATTATGATTTACACAGGCAATAATATAGATAATAATTGTTACAAAAAAATTGTAGACACAGACCCATGCGTAATATTAAGCAACTTCCCTGGTTTTAGATGATGCCGCAATGTAAAGTAAAAATCTAGATCATTTTCAACTCATGTATATGAGCTCAAATCACCCATCGTCTTTTTTATGTGTTTTAATATGTCTGATTTCAGCCATAGGCATTATCTAAAAAAGGCTAATGTCAACTTTTAATGAAATCTGTCTAATTTCCCGTTATTAGGACAAAACTGTCATTGATTTCCGTACTATATATGTAGGCAAGCAGAGGCCTCATATTTGTAGGGTGGAACAGCAACCTACCCACATCCATTTCCCAGTCGCACTCATCCAACCCTTCATCACTATACATATACTACTACTACTACAGCTGCTATCCATTTTGATTTTCTCACCTTGCTAACTACTCATGTTTATAGCCCACCACTCTCCCTAAAAACGGACAGAAAATCAAAACATATGTTAAGATGAAACAGACTCATTTTATTTGTAGTAGTACAATAAAATCCCATTATTATAGGTATAAGAGCCGTATAATAAACTGTCTAATAATAGTCACCATTATTAGTACAAGCAAGCGTTCGTACAATCGTTTTCACAGGCAGCTCAAATACATTTTTTATAGGCATGTTTATATAGTTTGAAGAAAGTGACATCTATACTATTTTTGTTTATAGGTCAGTGTAATGGATGATTTCGAAAAAAATGTATGTAGGTGGTGTGGTATATTATCATCCGATAGAAATACGAACACGAAGATGCTCGGTGGTATTTTGATGTACGCCAACGAACAGGTAAGAAAGTGGGCTCATGTTTACTGTATCTTTATAGGCACCAATGTGGAGAAACTCTTTTGCCTTAGGTAAATTTGTCTAGACAGGCATTCAATCAAATAGGCATCTCTTGGGGATTTGAAGAGCACAATATACTGGCAATTGAGTGAACGAGTGTGGTTCTCTTTACACCTACTGTTTAAATTATAAGTAATGAAACTATCATACAAGGTGTACAAGACGAGTAAACATGTTACTGACTACCCCTCCATTATCAAATCAACCAATTTTATCATGTCATTAGGCTGCACTATATCAAATGAATCAGGTAGCTCCGTTTCATATATTCGTAAGTCATAAAGTTATATAGGGAACTTGTACTGACTTCCAATAAACCAATGTATTGAGCGGGGATCAGGCATATTAAATAGCACGTCTCTATGTTTAATTAATCTACACAAATATTGACTTGTCCATCTAACTTAGCCCTACAACCAACATTGCAGAATGATGTTTTAATCAAGTAACAAATTCAGGTATTGATACAATGGACTATGTTTGTGTATGTGAATGCAATTGAACCAATGAAAGCCCATCAAATGGTATTAACAAAATTGGTTAACACTTACAAAAGTCTATAAAAGCGTAAGATGAAGAACTTTTATCCTGTTTACGATTATCTTCTTACTATCAGGTTGTTCTCCTCATCGAAATAGTTTGCACATGTATCTAAAAGTCCTATAGCCTATGCTCAGTCCAAGTTGTCGCAGGTCGCCCCACCCGTTTCTTCTCTGTCCTGGGACAATCCTTCTCCTGCTAATCTGACGATATCTCAGACCACCCCCTACCTCCTCCTGCTTTCAAGGCTCCAACTAATTGGGATGAGGGTCTCTTATACCTCTCCATATTAGTACCGGGGTCCTTTGCGATCGATTTTATCATATGCGAGAATATAATTATGTACGAAGAATGGATGACGGCGACACCACAACTAAAGACTATGGCTTTGTTCCACGCCTACCTTTGTTGTGTAATATTTTTCCTATGTCTTCAAAATCATATATCTAATATAACACTCTTCTCGTTTTGTTATCAGTTATGGGGTATGTATTATTGATAGGTAGGTTATAACATTTCCAGGTCTCAATAGATTAGAAAATTGTTCACTTAGACTTGTGTTAGTATCAGTCATAATAATCTCATCGTCTAGTGTGTAAAGAATTAAGGTTGTACTAGTCGATAACCACTCACATAGAACCAAACTATTTTAATAATAATGTTTTATACCAAACGTAAAATTTGATGTTGACTAACTAACAACAATAAATTGTTTGAAGAAATTGAAAAGAACTCTTTTAAATACCACTTCCTTTGTGTTATACCTATCACTATCGGTACTGTCTGATGAAGAAAAGTTACCCATGAGCTGTATAACAGCGCTTGTCCCAGTGGGTGAGTAGGTAGCACATTTTCTGACCAAAGGTAAGCTTTCTCACGTCCTATCAGTTTCGTCCATTGTTGACGTATAAAGTCTAAGAGGTATGTGGTGTTCAATGTGCACTTCTTTAGAATTGGAGGTCACAGGTGCGGTCTTAAAGATAGATTGAGCAGTCCAAATAAACATTGAAAAGATGACTCATTAGATCCGAATAATTGATGCTCAGCCATTTGAATCCTGTGATTTCCTTCTTCAGCCAGTGGAATTCAGTTTGGGCAGTTTTTGAGAAAGGGCATTATCGTAAAGATTGTGTGCCATCTACATACCTATGTAGATAAAGTCAACCTCAAATTTTGAGCATTAGGTAAAGCTGTTGGGCATACAAGGAGTATTGGAGACAACGTGGTGGGTATGTCATAAATTTCATGGTTGATAAATGTCATACCACCTCGGATACTGCTCTTAATAAAGCAATAGTCAGCATCAGTGAGAAGATCAACTTATATACACATGTAAAATATAGAAATATTAATGTTAGAGTAAAAAGATTACATTTGACTATCAATTTTCTATAGTTTTAATCATCTTAAATGCAGAGTCCCAGAATAGACCAGGTATGGTAATAATATACAATGCCGAGTCTAAATTATCCGAGCTCACAAAACGAATCAAACATGCCAAATAGTTGATGTACATCCATACGCAGATAGGCCAACATGTAGTCACTGAAAGGGTGACACCGAAGTATTCTCCATACCTTTTGAGCTCACTGGCAGTCAACCTCCGAGTAGACTGTCAGACTAAGATCATCATATAATAAATGGCTCTTGGAGAGGGGGAGGGGAAACTGGTATTTTGCAGGAACTCTAGTGAATCGTAATAGGAGTAGGGAAACACTCCCTTAGTAATAGCTACGGCTTTAAAGTCTTGCTGACTAGTGAAAGACGAACTGGTTCGAGGAGCTGATCGGTGGATGGTTGCGCACCAAACTGTCTAACGATGCTGTAAGAAACTGAAAAGTGTCTCTAAATAAATCATATGATAGCCTTATGCCTTCCCCCTTCTTCTCCATCTCATTGTTTTCGTCATCTTTGTCACCACTAATATCCGATATGATTTCATGGTTGCTTTTGATATCTTCTCGTTGTCTTTTGCAATTTCAAACTTCACATGAAGTGCTATTGGTTTTTCCTTTGTCTATGCAATGACGCAATGCACATTAAGTGACACTCATAGTTGCAGAAATTGTGGAAGAAGACAGGCAGAAAGTTCTTGTGGAGTCGCATTTCCAAATTGCACTGTCCACAAGATGCACCGTGATACTCACCTATATAATATGTGGTTTTAAGGAGATAATATAATATAGTATTAATTTAAAAAGAAATTTGGTGTACACTTACAAATATTTTTAGACGTACGAGTGTTTTTCTTTTAAATAAGACGCGTAAGAGTAAATATATATTAACTAAGTATCTTAGAGAAAAATTTGTATAGCTTACCTATAAGGTGATCATTATACTCATTTACGCGTTCTCTCTTTTTCATTTCTCCTGTGAACACACTATACTCGGAGGGTAATGAAGGCAAATTGTGGTGAGGTGCAAGAATTTAGGTGATAGCGCCGACCTTGTGCGTACACAAGAGGGAAATTGCCATTATGGTTATAGTATCCTCTCTCTTTTCCAGATAACACTCTATATCTTGATAAATTACTTTGAAGAGTCACTACACTACTTTTAAAACGTTCAAACTAGCAAAATCATTTGTCGAGTGAGAGAGTTTTTGAGTTTTCTGTGAAACAAAATTATCTGAGCTTGTTAAAAAGAGTTGTTTTAGACGATTGTAAACATCGCTCACAATGCTTAAAACCCTGATATATCTCATTGTTAATATTTTTGCCTTTAAGCAGCTTAATAAAATCGGTAATTCCCACATAGTGTGTCTTGTCCTTGGCCTGTTTGATACCACCCCCGGGTGATATCAGGATCGAATTGACGAGAGAGACCACAGCAGAGCAGTATGCGCAAAGGATGTGTCTCAATCATCTCTTGCCACTTACAAAGGTTGACATATAGACCAAATATTATTTTTATGAGATGTGAGAGGGAATTTTATGTCACTAAACGGCAAGGTCATTCTGCTATTTTTTGTACATGTACTTTTTCTCTTTTTATGTCCTTGTAATGTAGATTGGAAAGAATCGTACATAAGAAGTAATCCTTGTACTTTGCTACATTGTCAACATTGATGACGGCTTGCTTTGCTCGGAGACGTGGAGAAACTTCGATATAACATTCGCCAGGCTTCTTGGTTACAGAGTGATATCGAATTATGTGTAGATCAAAGAACTCTACTGACTACATAACTGAGTTGCTTTCGTTGTGGATGTAATTTACAATCTTGCAAGATTGATGATTAGCAGCTTTGTAATGTTGGAGCGAAAGACTGTTGTGAATGTTTGAGTGATTTATAACCGTTAACCGCTGAAAAGGTGGTGCCTACAACCGGAATAAATTGGATATATATCTAGCAGAACCGTGACAAGCGGAGTGCACCTCAGTGATATTTACAAATTTATCGCAATAGAAATCGATTGTGTGGGTGACATGAACCGCGGTGAGACATGATTTCGGTGAAGCAGTGAACTATTTTGCTACATTATTCACACGTATGTTTATCTATATCTGGTGAGGCTATACTAAACGTAGATAAAGGAGAGTTTAGGTTCGTTCAGAAGACTTATCGTGGCATGCATAAATCTAAAGGTTCCTGTGGATTTGGAATCACTTCATCCAGTAATTCTGTCTAAAGTACAGGTAGAGGAAACTTTGACGATGTAGAGAGCTGTGGAGAGGTCTCGGGTGCTTGTGATCGCAACTGCAAACCACCTTGTAGCGTAGCATTAGTAGTTTAAGAAGAAGATGAAGTAGGTTACCAGATGAAATCAGAAGAATAGGGGATCGCTGCAGCAGATCCTATTTTTACAAAACCGAAGGGGAAGAAAGAGGTGAAGGTGAGATGTACAAGTCTCCCTGTAATTGTGCGTTGTTGGGCATCAGTAGTACCGAGTAGGTATCATTTGAAATTTTTTACAAAATGTGTACGAAACATGACTGATTGATAAGAGCGCAAAAATTACAACCGCTTAGCACAAACGCAGAGGAAATAATGACAGCTGCGCGCGCACAGGCCATGTATTTTCATTTATCAAAAGGCATACTCGATTGTGATTGGTTGAGAGGTAGATAGGTGAGGGGGCAGGAGAGAGATAGATCACGTGACGCGCTCCCGCTTCACAAAACTCTACTACTAATATTACCGTTTTAAATTAACATAATGTATAGAAATTACTTATAACTTCAATGTCAAATATAATAAATAAATGTTAACAATAATAATATTAATAATTATTAATAATAATTAATACTTTCATTTAGTGAGGACAAAAAAGGTTTTAAAACTTTTTATAACTTTTAAAACCACCAGAAGTTTTAATCAGCGCCTCAAAAGTTTTAAATCCAAAGTCAGATTAAAACGTGTTAAAGTTT
>JAYRBW010130534.1:0-16044 GCA_036023295.1 Invenusta paracnida
GTATTCTAATATACCTTACTGTACGTAAGTTGCGCGCATGAGCTAACAACCTACTGCCGTAGGTTTAGATATTATATACATTCGTATGCTCTCTGCAAACTAATGTGTAATATTATAATTCATAATATATGTCCATAAATGATCATAATTGCTGCATGATATTGATAATAATATGTTCATATATGCCTATACGAATCCACTCCATTATGGCCATAGAAATAGGAGTGAATTTATTTACATTTCTTTGATTATGAATTTGATATAAGTTATGTTTTATAAGACTGCACTGTCAAATTTTAGTTATTCGTCAGCCTTTGATAACACCCATAGAGTAATGCTCTATGATAACACCTATATTTTGGAGTATATTTTGTAGAGCTATTGGAAATTTCACGATCAATGGTACTTACACAAAAAGATTTTAGGAGTTACGCTCTGAATTAACAAATACTACATTATATCATATATATATATATATATATACTGTTAAATGATATATAACTGTAGTTATAGAGCAAATAAATATCTATGCATTATATAGTGTAGTTATAATTTTATATTAGATTCAATTTATGTACATTTAAATATGTTTAATAAAAAATAAATTATTTTTCAATTTTTATATCCTAACAAATGTATTCATGTTTACGCCCTTTATTTATAGAAAATACAATCTAGTTTTATAATCTGCATATTAACTAAAGTAATGTAACATGTGGTCTTGTTTTAGTAAACTAGACAACTGAAATTTATCGATTGCTAGACCTTTGTTTTAAAATGTGTAAACTGATATAATTACATTTATCATGCATTATTGAATGCAATACATCATGGATTTGAAGACACATAAAGTAAATGTGTCTATAACAATAATAGATAAAATACTATTTTTCCATCATAAAATAATGTATACTTACCATTGTAAAGAACACAATAAAATATATCAATAGTAATTGAAAATAAAATATATGGGGATTTTAATATATATATATTTTATTTTTATAAGTAAGGCTATTAAACCTAATTGAAATACCTATTAAATAATATTATTCTAAAATTCTATAAAATGATATATTTCGTAACCATTTCTAGGTCTATTTTAATAACAATTAATAACATTTTAATAACTCTTATGTAATTATCTATTGAACAAATTTCATAAAATTATAAGCTATATGTACCATTCGCAATTACCTTTATATTATAAATACAATTATAATCAGAAAACGATGAAAGCTTTTAAAAAGCGCGGTGTTTACACAATAAATAAATATACTGCGAATAAACAACCTGTCATTAGCAATGAGGAAAAACAGGTTAAAAATAAAATGTTATTTACGAATGTAGACGAGTTAAGAGCTATCAAAGGCACTAGATGAAGTCAGTCTGGTTCGAATGACACCTCACTCGTTATTGTTGGTGCTCTAAATAATACGCTATATAGGTGTCTGAATATTGATCAATTTGACGAAGAATTTTTCTGCAAAAATAACGTGTCTGGAAATCAATTAAGAAATCAATAATATTATTATTTTTCTCTTGTTTCGTGTTAGCTTCGTGCTAGAGGCCACAAAAATCCTAATAACTGTTGGCTTTCGTGAAACAGGGCTCCATAATCAATACCCAAAAAGTGACCCTTACAGTTAATACTCCTTGCTTGTAGCATTCTTATTCTTGGCTTACGATACTACTGCATCGTATAATTCTTTTAAAATATTTAAAATGTTGCTTGAATGCATGTATATTTACTTTTTATATTTATTTGTATGGTCATAAAATTGATAAAATGACAAATATTCAGTAGTGCCTGTAACTACTGCATTCGTAAATATGGAATAGTACTCGCAAATACGTATACTGCTGAATTTAAATACATAAATATTGCAACAAACAACATTAATTAGTAGAGTACAACTTGCAGCAATAATACAGTTTTAAAGTTTAATTAGTAGGTAGGTAGTTATGCATTTCTCATGTGGGTATATATGTAGTAGTCTGTAATAAGATGTAGTGTTCATAACTAAAAACTATGTTTGCTACGTATTTCTTATTGTAATCATATGTAGATTACCTTATTATTAATATTATATCAACTAAATGTTTTAGTAATATGAATAGTTTAGTATTGTACACTGTAAAATACTATTAATAGGGTAACTAGAGGGACACAAAGTTGTTGCTCTATATATAAGTGTAGGGGTGTAGTTACAAAATGAGATCATTTCAACTAATTTTGACACGGAAAATTAATTTATGATATTTTTTTTTACTAAATGTATGTTTAGATTATTTTGGTAACATACTACTGGGAGTGTTATCATTCCCCAACAATAGCATAATATAGACATTTAATAAGCAATATTAATTTTGCTGCTTTTAATATCAATTCTGTTTTATAAGCATTGATATTAATTGATTTACGCTATATCGATTTACGAGACCATTACCATAAATATTTTCTTAATTTTGTTCTCTTATTTTTATGAATTACCAGTTTAAATATATAAATATTGCTCTATAATCCATAATATGCTTATGCATTTTTAACAGGTATTGTAACAATTAAATCTTGATGCCCCTTTTATATCAACTTCTTCAATGTCTGTAGTACCACATATCTTTAATATCATTTTAACTTTTATTTTGGGGAGATTTTTTTATTTTTTGCTCTTTTGTTTTGATAATAATAATAATATGAAGGAGAAGCAAATCTTTTCTATTGAAATTGACCCCTTTCAAATAGGTATATAAATACCACATTAAAAGTAAAATTTAGGTACATTTTGTTCCCAAGCACCTTATATATATTGATTTTGATAGGTATCAAAATTGAGCTTTTTAATGCACGCTAGAATTATTTCTTTGTAGATAAAATTAGGTATATTCTCCTTTGAATTAACGACTAAAGCTGGTAGCATATATATCAAGCTTATTGCTGACGCTCTTTTTCATGGCTTGATAATGCTACCTCATCGTCTAATTCTATGCTTATAAATTCTTCAAAATTAGGATACTGCAATTCAACAACTTCATGGATAACATTATCAAATACATTTAAAATCCACACCAAAAACAAATGTACCATACATTAATTATTCCTACTAGATTTTTACAAAATTATATTGGAAATAAGACTGTATAATAAATATACTTGCAGACTATGTGGAATTAACAGTTCCAGTTCGCTAACACCGTTCTTTATTTCATCAGATATTTATAATCAATATAGAAATTACCTTCAATCGATGAAGTTTTTAGGCATATAAAATTAGTTATCAATGTAATAACTTTATATAAATTAATTGCTTAGGATGTCTTATTTAAACACGCACTGGTGTTTCTAATTATCAAATAGAAAAAGAGTTAAAATAATGCTGACATGAAAAGCTTTTTATTTAAAAGGGGAACGACACCTGATAAGAAAGAAAGAAAGCCACCAACAGGAGGATTTGGCGGGTTTTTATCAAAGACGTTTACTAAATTTATGGATAATTTTAAACTTGGTAATTCCAAACCGTCTAATACTATTGAGGACTCTTTGAAACGGGCTCAGCGCACCGTGGCGACTGGGGATATAAGTATCCAGGAAAGCAGTGATTCTATTACTCTTTCAAAACAGCTGAAGGAAAGTTCATCTGATTCTGGATCGGCAGTGTCATTATACGCATCTTCTAATATTCACACTTACTCATCAAAGAAACACAAGAAAAATTTCCATAAAGCCAAAGGGAATTTAAGTAGTAAATCAATTGAATTTCCGAGTGAGCAGACATCAATAACTACAGTTAATGAAGACGATGGAGGTCCGGACGATACAATATGTGAAACAATGTCAATGGCAGAAAATAGCATTAATTCTGTGATAGGCGAAATGGATCTCGTATGGCATGAAAGACGTGCAAGCAACGTCGATCATCACCCAAAAGAGCGGAAACCTTGCGTTAGATTGTCTCAAATTATTGAGGAAAAAAGGAGCTCTATGTCAATGATTGTATCAGATTCAGAACGAATTTCAGACTCGGAAGTAAAGATTCCAATAAAAAAACGAGATATTCTAACAACTGAAGAGTATATGGACCGACTTTGCATTTACGAAGAAAAGGAAAATAATGAGAATTGTGAAAAACCGAGAAAATGTCATAGTTCAACGCAAGGCGACTCTGCAACTGTTTATCAACATCAACAGAAAAACTCAGAAACCTCATCCAGTCGAAAGCAAAAATCAGAAACCCCATCAACAGGTGTTGAAGTGGACCTATCTTTTTCCTCGTCGGAAGACACTGGAATCAGCTCTGTGGTATATAACAAGCCTCCTCTTATTTCTCAAATAATATCATTGGTTAATAAAAAGCATATGCACGTCCGTGATGTCAATGATCGAAAAATACGATATACCAAGACAGGACAAGTCTACAGATAAGTTTTAACAGGATGAATGGAAAAATACATTTTTTAATACAATGCTTTTATATTTACTGAATATATTATTATATATCTCCAAGATTAGAGTGACAAAATTTTATGATCTGGTAACTTAGCATTTATGTAATTACTTAGGAATTACTTAAACTTATAGCATTACTTTAATTAAACAAAAAATGACATTTCATGAAGCAATATATATAAATATAAATAAAAATTCTGAATAACAACACACAATCAAAGATTTAAATATTCTGTACGAATACATCCTTAATTGCTAAATCCTTTGTAGAATACGTTGCAAATGGTTGTATACGTATATTATGTGCAAGTTTTACATGGGGGCAAGAATTAAATATATAACAATAACTGTTTCGAATATTTTGTTTCTGACAATGAGTATCGTTTAACGTAATGCTGAAATGTATATTAATCATTATAATAGTTGGTTAAATATACTCCTATTTTAATTATAAATTGCAGGTAAATGGTAAACTGATATTCATTAAAATTGTTGAAAATAATATAAGCATAATATACATTATATTTGATTAATATTTTGTCAAAAAGTGCATGTATATAATATTTACAGAAAAATGTGTAGGTTAATTTCATTAACTATGCCAGCTGATATATACTTTGGTTTACTCTATTAATATGTAAATCTAGATATTTTGTATAACTGAATATCTATATCTAAAAAGGCGAAAAATATCACATAAAAGAAAATAATCTAACAAATTATTTTATAATATCAAATATATCAACATCAGTAAACCAAGAAATGTTTATTGTAACACCAAATTATCTCACAATGATCAGTCAAACTTATTGCGACACCTGCATCGGCTGTCGCATTTGGCACCGTTTTTGAAACACTTGCAGCAGTTGCTTTTGCATGCCTTGGTGCAACTGCATTTGGCGAAGCCCTGTCCAGTCCCGATTGAATCAAGGTGTGCGACTTTATGCAAAGATATATTTTTTCCTTGAGGGACATCTGTAACCACCATAAATTTCTCCAAGCAAGGACTAAACTGATTGCGGGTGTACAACTGATTGTGCAGTCCATACTTTGTTCCGAGCTTGTATATGCCACTATCATTAATAGAGACCACAGCAGCTGTTACGTTTGGCATCTCAGCTTGACGAAAGTCGAAAAAAGTTAAGTTTTAAAAATAATTTTTAAAATACTAGGTACTATGTATTTCAGAAAAAAATTAAATAGGTAGATAGTCAAAAATAATTTAAAATTGTAAGAAATCCATAAAGGATTAAGTAATATTAACTGAAATTTATCTAGCATCTAAATGTTAGTCCAGTAAAAAATAGGTTAGTGTTTAAAATTACATATAAATTTTACATTAAAAATTATATTTTGTAGTCCTTGACAATTTTTAAAAATTAAAATGGTTTGTTTTCAATTAGTTTAATATTTTATCTGAAAATTAGATTTTATAATAATAAATAAAAAAATTAAATTTTGGTTTTTGAAATTAATTTAAAAATTAAGCAACAATAATTACCTCTTCTATAAAGGTGGTACGATCCTGTGAAATGAGCACAAGTTGGGCGTCACTCAATCTTAGAGACTTAATTTAAAAATTAAGCAACAATTATTACCTCTTCTATAAAGGTGGTATGATCCTGTGAAATGAGCACAAGTTGGGCGTCACTCAATCTTAGACGCTTAAAAGTAGGTTCGCGTGTTGTAGCTTCCATTCTTTTTACATTTGGGCCACGCCTATTCAATAATCCTGCAGCGAAGGTTGCATTACAGCATTATTATTCCTAATTTATCTACAAAATGTAATAGTCGTCAAGTATAATTTGCCAATTAATGAAAACATATTACTTAAACTTCTTCAGGTGAAAAATGTTCTCATTAAATGATAAAACGAAACTAAAACTAAACTTAACCTCACAAAAGTTTTAATCTACATATAAGGATTCGGTGATAGAGATACAAAAAATGTAGGTACATAAAACCGTGAAGTCTATGACGGACTGAAGTATATATTAGCACCGTGTTAAATCTGTAAACACCAGATTTGGCTTAAATCCTAACACTTTTTTATTATGTTATGTTTGGTGCTAAATTCGGTGTTGAGTTGGACTTAACACTAACACTGCGACTTAACACCAAACATAACCTCACCCAGTGTTTATTCCTGTTTATACCTGTTTATATAATTTTTACTGTTGAAAAAGTCTATTATGACGAAAGCGCTCCAGTTATTTTAAAATATATTATGTACTTCTATTGTCTACAATTACTTTCATTTTATAACTGTACGTCAGGGAACATTACTCTAAATCCAGTTGATTATAATTTTTTATTTAATAAAAAAATGTAAAGAAAAGTAAAAATGAGCAGGGAAAAGTAAGAGTTGTACGGAAAAGTAGAATTTTTCTATAGATAAGTTGTTAGGAAAATAAATCTTTTTAATCTATGCATAGAAAAAAAGATATTGATGTTTAAATGTTATATTATTTTATGATAATGTAATATATTCTGTTTGATTGGGATGTACCCGTTTTTTTGTTAAACAATGCAGCAATATTAAATGGGAAACCTGCTTATGGTCATCAAAATGTTTTCATTACCCCGACAAAAATATTATTACAATTCGACCGATGACATATAACTATTTAATTAATACTATTATGTTTCTATAATTATTAACTAAAAATGAAATATTTATGGTCTAACATTTTTTTGCACATACTTTTTATTGAAATAGTTCTGTTTTTTGATATTAAAACACATGGAATAATAATATAATTTGTATTATAATTAAATAAATACTAACAACTAAGCATTAATACTACATACATAGCACTATATATTACATGAAATAAATTTAAAGGTTTTCCATTATACTTTCTAAAATATTTGTATTTAAATACAGTAACTTCTGATAGTAACACTATTACGTAAATATATATATATGTATATGTATTGAAAACCAACAATGCCCTTCAAATTTTTAGTCATATTAATATTTTTAGTTTCCTTTTAACAAAAGCATCGGGAATGGTCCATTTGTCAATCATCCAGGTTTCTCTTGTTAATACAAAAGGAACTTTTACCTGAGGATTACCAGCTTCATGAGCTGTTGGAGTTTGAAGGTTTAACCGCACAACAATATCATAAGCAATATGGGTTGTTGTTTTAGCTGTTTTGTTAGTAAAAATATCTTTTTCGGGGATCTTTTTAATCATTTCATTTTCTTCTTCTATATTTTCTTTGATATCATCAATGTTGGTATCGCCCTTTTTTTTTCCCGGACTTCCTTTTTTTGGAGAATCCTTTTTTGGACTTTCTTTTTTAGAATTACCTTTCTTCTCGGATTTATCCGGGCTTCCTTTTTTACCAGGACTTCCCTTGCCTTTGTCTTTTGCTCCCTTAGCCTTGGCGCCCTTCGAATTTAAGGTCTCATTTTCAACTTCTTTCTGTTGCATTTCCTTCGGCGTCAAAGGCACCGTTTTTATAATTATAGTACTACCAGCCAAGAAGTATTTATATTCACGAAGCATATGGCCATCGAGTCCTATATTGTATATGAGAAGATCAAGTCGAGGTGTGACTTCGACCTTTTTCTGAAACGACTTGCTTTTAGGTTGCATTGGCAGTCCCGGTTCTGGGGGTTGAAGAAGAACCTCTCCCAACCGAATACTGTAATCAGTTCGCTCATCTCTGTATATCCGAACAGTCTGCTCAACAAATACGCTAATACAGGTAACAACATGGCGTCCTGAATTGTTTTCAATCGATAATGATACGTCAATGGGTTCTCCATGATAGTAAACGTCCCTTCCAAGTTCAACTTCAAGATAAAGATCCCCAATATCATCTGTTGTTTCATAGCGGATATAATTCATTGGTTTCGATATTCTAGGATCAATTTCATTTGGAATGAGTGGAGCGTATGCATATTTCCAAAAATTCATGGTTACTTGCATTTCTGGTCTAGGCGTCAAATATTCATATTCGGCACAATAACAACGTAGTTTCCAGAATACCCCCGAATCCGGAAATCTGAAATGTGGTCTGTTAAGAAAAATTGAATTCGGAGCACGCGTTAAGTCAAACAAGAAAGGAAAACCATCTTTGTCGGTATATTCGTCTCGACATTTTTGTATCAAGCGTTGATTATAACTATTAGCTTCTATTTGTCTCTCGAAATTAATAGGTAAAATTCTGACGTAATCTCTATAGCATACGTGATGTAGATCGAATCTAGGAGGAATTGGTGGAATCACTGCCTGTGAATGGTACCGAAATTCTGCAACGACTTCAACAAACAAGCACTCTTTAGGCGGAAGTATTCTTTTGTTTATATATACCACACCTTCTAAAATTGCTGATTCGAAAAGAATTTTGGGCTCTTCTATTTCTTCTGCGATTATCTCAGCATTTGAATTACACATTTGTGTGACTACTGGTAGCTTATGCCACGTTTCCCAAATGTGAACTCTTTTAGTTAATAAAACTAAGTGTTTACTTTTTCTTTTAAAGACGGCTTCCACAGTGTCAAATCTTTTACGAGCAAATATCTTTTTAATTAGTTCTTCTTCATCTTCATTACTTTTATTTCCCTTTTTGGGACTCTTCTTATCCTTGGGACTTTCTTTCTTACTTTTCGTTGGACTGTTCTTTTTATCACTTGGGCTTTCTTTTTTATATTTCTTAGGACTTCCTTTTGCCATCTAATTAATTGTTTTTATTAAGTACTATATATTTCAAAACTTAAAGTGTAGAATTGTTTTATTTTCAGGAAGGAATTACAAGATAAATAATCTAAAATGTAAATTTAATTTTACTATTATTGATTTTTTTTTAAATAAGTTTGAAATTGTGAGTAAATATATGATAACTATAGATATTTGTTAGGTTTATATACATATAAATATACATACAGATATCATATTTCATAAATTTTTTATTATATTAGTCCGAATTCTCCAATTTATTTAATTTAAAGAATAAAAATCTAGAATTTTTTAGATATTTTTGTTAAAAATATAGAGGTATGAAATAGGTACATGAAGTCTAGCTGTTTAAAATCGTATGGAATTCTGAACATCTTACTTTTCGGTTTACCTAATAAATATGATTTGTTAAATACTTGTTACAATTTTATTATATAATTTATACTTTTATTTGTTCCATTTACTAATTCATAAATTATTTAACAATTTCACATGTACATACATATATTATATTTCGCCAAATAATCAATAAAAATGCTTTAAAATACTTAAATCAATATGAATATACAAAATAGGACATTTATAAAATACGAGAAAGAAATTTATTTTATTCTTTGCAATGGTAAAAAATTGTATTATTTTTACTAATTTACATTAATTAAATGCATTATTAATTAGCTTATTTTGTATAAACTAACAATGCATTCGTGTGAGTTTCATTGCTTCTGTAAAAATGTTTCATTACCAAGAATTATTTCTGAATTAAAGTTCTCTTATTTTTGTAAATTTTCTCATTTTTTAAGTTTTTAAATACATATATTACTTAATTATCTATATGTTTATGTTACTCTATGTTGATGATTATTAAATTTTAGATAAAATGTATTCAAAATGAATTGATTTATACAATTCTAAAATTCACAAAAATTGTATTATGTACCTTATTGAAAATAACTGATAAATATTCATCCGTGTTTTCTTGCTTCTATAAAAGTTTACCATAGTAAATAATTTATTCTGAACATTTGCTCTCGTTTTTTATGTTTATGCATTTTTAACAGCAAGCATAAAAATAATAAAATCTTGGTGCACTTTTTATATAAATTTCTTGAAGAGTTGTACTGAGTAATATCATTAATATTATTTGAACTATTTGCTTTTGTAGAGCTATTTTCTTGACTTTCGATTTTGCGACTCTGTCGTCTTTGTTTTGCTTATGATATTAATAAAAAAGAAACGCTTTTTTATTAAAAAAAAAGTCGTTAGAAACGTTTTTAAAGTATACTATTTTGTTATTTAGCACTTAGGGAATACATTGATATCAAAATGACCTTTTTAATGCACTCTAGCCCAATTTAATAATTCCTCTTTAATTTAATCTATTCCTCTTAGCATTAATGACTCCAGCTAATCTTTTTTTCTTGTCTTGACGATGCTTTCGCATCGTCAAATTTGGCAGTATTTTGATTTTGATTTTGTCCATTGATTCTTTAATTGACAAATTCCTTTCTGCATATCTTTTCAATTACTGTCAATTAATATATTCAATAGAACTATACAAGTGAAATAGCACAACTACACAATTCATTCACGATTGCTATATAGATTTTCTCTTTGGACGTACATTTGTTTATTGTTACTTGATATAATGAACGCATAAACAATGATTGCTTGTCTGCCTGATGAAGAAATATTTATAAATAATTCATCGAAACTTTCAAAAAGTAAGGAATTATTTTATGAGATTCTTGGAAAGCATTTAGCAATCGTTTTATCCAGTATTTCAATAATCGCAAATGTTTTTAATATTATTATATTATTTATATTGCGGAAAAGATATTTAAATTCGACAAGTATAACTCGACGGAGCATCACAGACTTTACATATTTAGCCATCGGGAATCTTTTCTATTCAATTACATATTTTCCAAGTGCCCTAATTGACATTTTTTCTGCCTTTAATAAGTATCAGAAACAAGGATTCCTACACTTCTACATACTATGGGCAATTCCAATAGCACTGTATTTCTTAACAATCTCGACATGGTTTACAATCCTGCTTGCAACTGAACAATTCACGCACGTGTGTCGTTGTCATCATTGCCACTATATTGATATGGAAAAATGTATTTTGGTTCTGAGACTTACAATCATTATATGCAATATTCCATTTCATGCTGCTCTCTTTTGGAGGTATACTACAAAGTCATGTTTGCAAAAAGGAGTACAAATGTATATCATAGTTTTCAACAAAAAAAGATTTCTTTCAAGGAACTTCTGGGATTATTACGAACAATTCATGGCAATAATATGTGTTTTACTGCCTATTGTTTTACTTTTGATTTTTAATTTTATAATTTTGAAGGAACTTTATAGTTCACGAAAATTTTTGAAATCATATATTGATTATCACCCAAGCGTAGAAAGAGGAAATAGAGAAAATAGGACGACCCTCCATCTGGCAATATTTCTCTCACTGAATGTGCTATTTTATTTTATATTAATAATAACTCCCACGATGTTGATCTTCTTTAGGGAAAGCGATATTTTTCTTAATGTAATTTTAATGGCACTTGCAAATTTAAATACAACTTCAAGCTCTTTACTCAATTTCGTAATTCCATCCTTTAGAAAAACAGCTATTTTGTTTTTTACTTGTACAAAAAAAAAGATTTTACGAAATCGGTCGTCAAATAAAATCACCAATACAGTTACTCTTTACAATCAAACAACTTCCACGAAACCAACGCAAAGCACGATGACAGTTCCCTCTGCAAGGCTCATCAGAACACACTGGATAACTAATTTTAGAGATAGCGAGTTTACATATAGTAGCACAAAAATCTAGTTTCAAATATTAACGAAAAGTCTTTCATTCCTCAATTTGCATTTACGAAATATATTTTTAGTCGTGGTTCAAAATTGGTTGACTTGAATTTTTATTTCTCTGTTTTTATTTTATATTTTTGTGGTGTGATGCAATTGATATTCAATTTTGATAAAATGAAAATAAATATTGCCTAAAAATTTGATTTTATCTAAATTCAATATCTATTTGAGTGATACACACTTAGTAAGTGAAATATTTATATGACTTTTGATTTTGAATTGTTATCCACTATTTTGAGGCATTTATATTTTTTAAATGGTCCATTTAATAAGATAATATTAATAAAATAAAATCAAATCAAAACAAAAACGACAGCGTCGCAAATGAAAGCTAATAAACGAACTCGAAGTACAATAGTATTAAAGATATGTAGTTCAACCATTTGTGAAATTGATATAAAATGGCAACAAAAATTATACGTTATAATTCTGACTATTAAATTACAGATAAAATGTGGATCAATATATACGATTTATATAACTCACAAAATTTATTTACAACTCACGATTTATACAAGCTCACAAAATTATTAAATTCTTGGCTATGTTATTGTATGTATTAAATTTACTATTTTATATTAATTAACTTAGTGAAATTAACTAATTTATTCATTTGAGCATCCTTGTTTTTATAAAAATATACCATAGTCAATAATTCATACTGAATTTTCGTTCTTACATTTTTTGTGAACTTAAGAGAAAGACAGGTCAACACTACAGTTTCGACTAATTCATTTTCAACTGTCAATTTTTTTTATATTATATTATATTAATATATATATATATTATATATTTTTGTGTAACATCAATGATGTAGAATTTTGTTAGAAAAGCTAAAAAATAGTTTTAATTTTTGTTTTATTATATGAAATACACATAAGTTAGTTTACAGTTTATGTACACATTAAACCATGTAATGTTAATGCAAGTAAAAGTATTTATGTATTATTGAATGCGTGTAACATAAAATAATAAAGTCATTCAAGTATATATAAAAATTCTAACATTTGTCTATTTCAGTAAGTAAAAATACCGTAAAATAAGTATACCGTATATCTTAACTACATATACCTATGTATGTTAGAAAAAATGACTTTCCAAACAGGTTTATATTGGATTCTTACAATGTGACTAGAATTCTAATGTTGTCTAAAACTCCAGATATATGTCTAGACATGGGTATTTTTTCAAGACGCGTTTTGTTCACTAAAAACTCAACCAAACCTATGTTACACATTTCAACACAGTTTTGAGGAATTTTACTCAATTCATATAATGCACCAGAGATCGGTTTAGCACACCATGTGTGCTCAGATTTCAAAAACCTCACCAGATATGGTATAATGCCATTTGTTCCCAATTTTTCAGCATATTCCGGTATTTTAGCAAACTGTTCAATGGCTCCGGTCGTGTGATACATGAGAAATGGACTTGTGGTTCGCACAAGGCGAGTTAGAAGACGAATGCCCCCGAGATCGCTGACAATATTGGTGATGTCGGACTCTTTGCACATGGCGCAGATACACGCACAAGCTGCCGACAAGATCTCTTCATCATCGCTGTTGAGCAAGTCAGTAACCAGCTCGATCCCCCCGACAAATGAGCGCAGCATGTCTCCTATGTTGGGCGTATTCTTGATGCACGGTACTAGAGCCCAGGCTGCACTTGCCTTTACTTCCATTGTGGAGTGGTGAAGAAGAGTAAACAGCCGGCGTATTCCGCCTCGTTGGTCCAATTCCGCGGTGCCCACTTTCAGTTCTGCGCACTTTTCAAGAGTTCGAATTGTATTAATAAGGAGATGCTGAATATCGGTAGCAGAGAGAAGAAGGGTCAAGGGCTCCATTCCATTATGTTTAAGAATGTCTTCTCTACAATCGGGAAGTTTACTCAACTCACTGAGTGCCCCAGTGATATTTATTGCAATACTCTGAATGTAGTCCAATTGTCTTAGTGTTTCTGATGCCGTGTATGGTGTAACTAAATATCTATTCAATTTTTCTGGCATACCTTGAAGTTTATTGAGTAAAATTTTTGGAATTTCTTGGTTGTGCAGAAATATGGCATTGTCGAGGAATTTGCAACACTTCCAAAGAGTTCCAGTTAGTCCGTATAGTAAATAAAGGTCATTTTCTGTTCCAATTGAGGCACATACTTTTTTTAGGCAATCCGATTTTCCTAATTCAACCTGCATTTTTGAATCATCAGAACATGAAAATAACATTAGAGAACATTGAGTTTTTAACCACAAATGCTGACTGGAAAGGTTTTGAACAATAATACTTATTAAATTTTCGATACGAATAGAACTTTTGTAAAATTGTTCATCTGCACACTGTTGCAATGTTCCTATTACAGGTACCATTATTTTTGGATTACCAGACCGTAGTAGTCGTGCAAGTAATGGAAAGATTGCTGCTTCACGCATTTCCATTCTATTAAATCTGGACTTACTGCAATTCCACAAAGCATTGACAGCACTCTGAGCAACCTTACCTTGAACTGTTAATGTTGTTTTATTCGGTTCAGAAATGTATTTATTTTTGCAGATGAGTAAGTGGATTATAGGAGGAATCGCTCCGGCATTTCTTATCATTAACCTACCCAAGCTGGAATAAGCCAAAAAAGATAGAATATCACATGCCAAAGTTTTAATATCAGAATTTTCTCCTTTAACATTTTTAATGAGAGGAGATATTCCTCCGAGCTCCAATATTGACTGACAAACTTTTTGAACAAAACACATACTCCGCAGAACTTTCAGTACACCAATTCGACATCTAGAATCCTTACAATCCAAAAGATTCAGAAGAAGTGGAATCCCATTAACTTCTTCAACTGCTTGAATGAAAGAGATTCCGACGTTATTCATATGTGACAGAGCGCAGAGAGCTAATAATGCGCCGGATGTACGACGACTAGTTTTTAAGTACCTAAATATTATTGCAGCCTGCGTAAATTCACTTTTTATCGCGACTGGTAAACTTCGCACTGAATATTTCCTGGTTTCTAGATAATTTTTGTAGCAGAGAATTTCATCATCTGTATCAGAATCAATTTCGATATTTACTTCTGGTTGATACAGAGATGATTGATCTTTTAAATCTCTTTGTCGTTCTTTTGACTGAGTTATGGAGTCTTGGTAACGTCCAACGGCATACTTTGATTTTACAGTTTCCATTAATCTTTCAAAAGTTTTATATGGTACTTTATCGGACTTAAATTTGGAGTCTACGAAATAATCTTCATTACGACACTTCTTAATCTTAATCGACGGTAATGGCGTTACTAATGCAGTAGTCGAATCTTTCTTGCATAAATGTTTCATTTTCATTTCAATATACCTATCAATTACCCCATAGTGATCCTCATTTTTTCGTAAATACGAAGCTTTTTTGCATTTAAAAGTTGATGGGCACATGTTTTATTATTTTTAATAATATTTTACAGTAGTTGAAGGCTATAATAACATTTTCCGCCGGATATTATACGAAATCGATAATTGAATTTATTCGATAAACCACTACATTTCGTAGTTGTACGCAAAATCTACTCGTCTCCGCTCCGCTACGACTCGTAGATTCTCAGCGTTAAATCCTCAATAGAGTGGTTTATCATATAATATATATATACATATTTATTATTTTAGAAGATTCTCCTCATAGAAATTAATCAATATATATGTTGTATGTTTATTTTTTATTTAAGGTTAAACAAATTTCTTTAATTCTCCTGGCCTATTCTACATGAGGATAAAAGCTATAGATTATCAATAGGTATAACAAATCAATGTTTATGGTCAACAGTAATCTCCGCTCAATATTATTTCATACAATTTAACAAATTTAATAATAATTACAACAAATGAATCATTGGAATAATTCTAAAAATGACAATTATTAAATGTACAATTCTCGAATTGAAATTTCATTGGATTTTTACTTTGAGGAAGTCTGGGACTGGAACACTCGATTTCCGATGAATGAGCAGTTTGTAGTACTGTTGAGGAACTACATTCTTCTG
>JAYRBW010130545.1:0-16043 GCA_036023295.1 Invenusta paracnida
GTGGCGTCATTATCTCCACGTCGTAGACAAGGTCTGCGCCAATCACGAGGTCGTATCGCTCAGACCAATTCGAAGGTGGCTGACGCCAATCGAGTGTTGTGACTTTAACATGTGGACACATTTGATTGGTGGCTTTTGAAAGGATATTAGATACTGTCATTTTCATCTGAAGCGGGATCATTATGCAGGTTTCTTTCTACATTTTGCCGAATTAAATCAAGGGAAGACTCCAAGTCGGTCAAAGTTACCGAGTATACCTGCAAAAGTTAAATATTATATTCGATAGAATTAATATCTTTAACGATTAATCTACGTCGTGGGTACCATCATACCCCTCGATGAAAGCAAGCAGGTTTTACAAATAAATTACACTACTTAGTCACTACTTAGGCGTTTCATGACTTTTTATGATGAATTATAATGCGGGCACCCACTTGACCTCAAGGAAAATTTGGCATTCGAGAGCTAGCATCGAATTTACAACTAACTACGTCATGGGCACTGTCATTCCCATACTGTAGTGGCAGATCCAGAGGGGGGGGAGGTGTGGGTGGCAAGGGGCAAGGGAGACTAGTCACCCTCCTTCCGAAATATATCACCCTCCATTATACAAAATTATAATGTGTATCCCTATAAAAAAAGTTTACCTGTTTATTTCAAAATATATTTGTATACAAGAATTTTCTATTATATTTTTAAAGTAATTATAAATTAATTATTACTGTCAGCTTCAAGAGTTTTTCACCCCCGACCGGATGCTTTATTGAATAATTTTGGCGTGTTTCCATTTTGTACATACAGAACTCTCAACTGTTTGGAAAATGTCATTTTCAAGTGGGCTTCACCTATTTTTTGTAAAAGCTCAAAATGAAATATTAGTAAAATTACGATAATTATGCCCTCTCAGATCCTTTGAAATTGCCTCAATTATTTTTAAAAAGTCTTCAAAATACTGGACACCCTTGGCTTAATCAGCGTAGTCACCCCCCTCCCCCTCCCACTCTTAAAATCATAGATCCGCCACTATATTGTCACAGATCAAGGTAGAGTAAGTACATAAGGCACACCCACACTATAATATATTATAGATTCCCAAATTCTCGTTTCATTCATAGACCGAAAGTAATAGAAACCCGTATTGCTTCTCAGCACACTCCATCGCAATGGTGTACAGAGAGAGAACAAGCCCGAGATCGATAAGCTCTACAATGCTACCAAGTCAGGAGTGGACAACCTAGACAATTTCGGACGAATTTATTCTTGTATGCACCAAACTCGCAGATGGCGTTATTCCATGCTGATGAACCTCATTGATATCATAGTTATGAATACCTACATCCTATTCAATGATCGCTCAGAGGCCGCTATGACAAGATACAATTTCCTTAAATAGCTACACACGAATTGATCATACCTCGAATGAACAGACGAAGAGCTGATGACCCAAGACTCAATTTCAAAGTGTTGAGAGCTATTCATTTGTTTGCACCAGAGGCCAATCACCCACTACCCCCACCACCTGCAACCGCTGATCACGAGAGGAAGCGGTGTCAACTGTGTCCGTGGCGTCTAGACCAGAAGACGGATGTGCAGTGTCGATTGTGCACGAAATATCTTTACCTGGCACATCACATGTCCATCTATGCTGATTGTCTTCATTAATTTTCATTTACTTACTTCTACGAAATATTCAATAATTTCCATTTTATGTTTGAAATGTTTCAATTATTTGATTGAATGCAATTAAAATTAATCCTACTAATACAATATGCACTTGTTCAAATCATTTACTTGTGCATTGCTTGTATTATTGTGATATGGGTATGCAGGTACCCACGACGTAGTTAACTCAATTTTTTTCTAGACGTAGATTAGCCGCTAATTCAGAAAAACAATATTTCTAATCATAACTCAATAAACAATAAATGTATATGTTGGCCAAAATACAAAATAATTAAACAAGTGTTCCTACAATTTTCTGGATATGATTTTCCTGGACTTTTCCAGTGCTAAAGTACAAAAGTTCTAGACTTATCTGTGTGTAAATTTTACAATAGATTAAATAAATGATTGATTTTTAACAAAAAGCGCTGTTGATTTTATATAACCTGACTAAAAAGTCGATTAAAATAAAATTCTTTTAGTTATGGAAACTCGCATTATTTACAAAAGCATCTAGATTTTTAGAATTAAATGCATGCGATATACCATAATAATGTTACATAATTTGGAAGAAGGTTGTGAAAGAATAATTATGTGTATCGGTTTTATCATATCTTTATACTTTTTCTCAAGGCTTACAAAAGTATTCTTTATTTTTCAGTGCTTTCGTTTAGCATTTTCATTTCCATGGGTGTAGGAATCCTGTTTAAAAAATCTCGCCAAAAGTTTTAATGATTATATAAATTGAAGTAGGGATTTGAATAATTAGCCTTATTTCAAATAATATATTATTTATGTTCTATAAAATAAAACGATAAATTTGACACACAGAATAAAATAATATATTATATCATACGTTGCCCTATACATAAGTAAAAAGAAATTTAATTCATTTCGATGATAATAAAATATCAACAAACATGACTAAACATCAATACTAATGCGTAAAAATGTTTAGATATTTCCGTTAGTAACTTTGATTTTTCAACGATAAGTATAAATGTGATTACGATATTCTATATTGTCAGCTTTTAAATTTTTTGAATATTTAAGAATTGAGTACTACTCAAGTAGATTGTTAAATATGAAGAAATATAAATTGTCTTCTTATAATTATTTAGTTAAACGTAAAATCCTACAGTTGAGATTTATATACCAATTATTTGTTAAATATTTCACTCTCCAAGTTTGCAAGTTGTACAGATAAAGAAGTGATTAAAGCAGTTTCCGGAAATATTTAAAAATATGTTTAGTGCCGACATATTAAGAGAACAAAACATATTTCAATTAATGCACACATACAATATTTCTAGATTTAAAATCTGTAAAATGGCACAGAACTATTATACATGGGGATATGGAATAATATATATATGTATATGCATATAAACCATTTATGTCTATGATAAAATTTACCAGAACAAAATCTCAAATATAAGCGCAGATAATTTGGGTTAGCGAATAAAAATTGGTGTTTTGTTAGCGCGAATAACCAATTTGCTGAAGCTCAGGAGAGAAGCAATTCGGATAGCGATAAACCATTTCTGTATGTGCTTTTTTCCCATTCCCATAACTGTGGTATCACAATCAGCATATATTTTCCACTGATAACGCAAAATGTCCAACAGTTCTAGCAGTTTCAGTACTGTCCAAATACCTCTCGTCTATGTTACACTGATCATTGAGGGGAGTATTCTCCCACTAGCTCTCATTGTCAATTGTCTGGCCATTCGTCTCCTCGTGGGACTTAGTCGGAAGACAGTTGATGACTACCTCATCATAACCCTCTGCGTCGCCGAAATCTTAGTCATTATCGGCTACAGTCATGGCGCCTTGAACAGCATCTACTATCTCGTCTATAGAGAAGTCATTCTCAACACTTTCTGGACTTGTCTATTATTCAGCTTTCCTCTATATGAAGGCTACTCAGTCTGTACACTAACCATGTGCGCTATTGCCGTGAATCGACTCCTGGTAGTCCTGTACAACACATGCTATCGACGACTTTGTGGTTGCATTCGAGGCAGTCTACTAGTAATAACATTGATATTTATGGTACAAACAATTTTCTTCATTCCAGCAGCCACAGAGGGAACTGTCTTCGATCTCGCGATATTGTCATGTAGTTTCCGCAGCTCATGGTTCATGAATCTTCAGATATCGATTATCATGCTTATTCTGCCGGTTATCTCTGTGTGCTACGCAAGAATCTTCATCTTCTACTATCGGCAAAGTCGACGAGTACACCGATCAATTAATAACAATAATATTTCCTCCAACAATAACAACTCTAGAAATGAAAATGTTCGTGTTTTCCGAACGATGATGGTTCTAGTGGCTGTATATCTCGCTACATTTCTCCCCTTTTGTTTGTATGCTATTTTTTTTAAAGATAACGTTTGGATGAAGGTATTTATAGGCGAGTTGTCGAGTGTGGGGACCATTTTGAATCCCATGGTCTACCTGTTTATGAATACTAAGTTGAGGGCTAAACTGATTCTCTGTTGCAGCTGTAATTCTTCTTCTTCCGATCGTAAAGTGGAAAAGTCACAGTAAAATTGGATTTTTTATTAACATTCCCATATTAAAAACTTATCTGTTTAAACGTTTACCTTATACTCAAAGCATTGATAATTAAAATACTTTTTAATGTTATATACAAGTATATGAATAATTTTATTTATATGTATTTCTGTGTACATGAAAATATATATACACATACACATGTAAACGTTCCAAAGAACATGTTATTATGCATATCGTCAGAAATCTATTATATTTAGTATTATGACTATATTTTCTCATATTGTTTATTGCTTCATATATAAGACAAACATATTCTGTGCTCCATAACAAAAATGTATATTGAAAAACAAAGTTGGAAGAAATGCAGTTAAACAATTAATTATATTTATTTCAAATTGATTATTTTACTTCAAAATAACCGTTTTTTAAATATTAAACTCATAATAAAGTATTTTAAATATATGTATATATACGTGAATATAATACCTAGGAATGTTCTGACAAATGAAATCCTAGTCTATAGTATAAGTTGCAATTTTAGCCTATGTTTGTTACAAATTGAATAACTATATTTATTCAATTGTACATTATTGTACATTTTAGTTAAATAGCTTGGTTAATATCTTTTTGAGAAAAGCTTGTATTTTACAAAAATACAGTTTACATTCAAGATATATTTTTACATATAAAAAAAATACAGATTTTCGGTTTGGCCACATTTGGATATAAAAATAACCACTATAATCTATTAATCTTCAAAATAAAAACATACGTACGAGTATGTACAATAGCACAATTATTTATTAATATCATAACATTTTAGACATTCGTTTTGTTTTTTCATGTTTATAAACACAAACTTATAGTGATAATTTTCTTGGACAAGCTCAATAAAACATATTATGACATTTGATTTTGATATTTGATAAATATTTACGCATTAATTATGTATATTGCTTTTATTCTCCCTCTGCGCAAACTAAACCACAGGAGTTGTTCAAACACTTTATGTTTTTTTGTGTTTGCATAAAAACACAAAGTTTTTAGAATAACATCATGATGGAGATGAAAATGATGAAATTTCATAAACCATGTGGTTACACATTACAAACAACAGAACCAAAACAAACATATTTTCCCAGGAAATTTAAGAGCTTTATTTAGTGAATTGTTTGCGAGTTTACCTATTAATTATATTCATGTTTACGTGGATTTTGTTGCACATAGATACATATTACTATCAAATGCACATTGTAGACTGTTTTAATATAGACCAGAAGCTTGACTAACTCTAGCAAAATGAGGAAGTAGTATGAAAGGGTGAGCTTCTGGGACACCCCACCTGCCCCTCCAATCTTAATTGAGGAAGGCTACAGCCAATGACAGGGCAGGACAGTATTTAAGGAATGCGTACTGTATGTGGCGCCAAATTCAAATTTAAAACTGCGCGTGAATTTATTTCAAAAAGCCGATTCGATTCGTCTCTTAGAAACGTAAAAATTTCATACGTCATTCAAGTTACGAGAGAATTTAAAATTTGCATGCACCATGACATTTTTAAATATGCGGGAAGATTTTAATTAAACGCGGGATTACTAGTACTAGTATTACACCGTATTTAAGGAGAAAAGCTACGAGAACAACCTTATTTAATTTATAATTTTCAATTAATCAGAGGCAAACCATATACACGTGACAATTATTCATAATGTACATATGTTCTACTTGTCTTAAATTTCAATAGTATAGCTATAATATAACTGTATTTCGTGAAAATAAATAAATTCCGAAATAATATCCCGAAACCCCTCTAAATGACTTTCTAAAGGTATGCTTAAATTTCCTAAACTTCTAAATGATTTCCTAAGGTATGCTGGTAATTCCCTAAAGGTATGCTTAAGATTGTTTCCTAAATTCCTACATAACTCCAAAAGTTATGCTAAAAATTCCCTAAACTCCCAAATTATTCCATAAGTACCATAATTAAAAATAAATGGTTTATCCATAGAAACATATAATCTCTTATAAACAGCAGGATATCTCACTACAACAGTTAATGTTTACATAATAGCGTAAGCATTAGTAAATGTATCCTCTGATAGCTTGTGGTTCTTACTCATTATGGAATCATTTTTTGGAGTTTTGAGAATTTTTAGCCTATCTTTAAGGAATTCTTAGCACACCACTAGGAGGGAATAATTTAGGAGTTTAAGGAATTCTTAGCATGTCTATAGAGAATTTTTAGCATACCTTTAAGGAATCATTTACGAGTTTAGGGAATCACTTAGAGGAGTTTAAGAATATTATTTAAGGATTTATTAATTTTTACAAAATACGGTTGTAGTTTAGCTATACTACTGAAAGCGTAATCCCGCGTTTAATTAAAAAAATTCCGCGTATTTAATAATGTAATGATGCATGCAAAATTTGAAATTCCCTTATAATTTGATAGACGTGCACTATTTTTACGTTGATAGAAACGAACCGTTTTTTTTTATTCTCGCGCAATTCTGAATTTTATAAATTGTTCATGAGCACACCCACAATTTTTTTAATCAATATAATGTTCATATTTTGATATAAGTAGTAATGTTGGTGCTACTCTGGATCATGACGTGTTATTGCGCGCTGGTTTTAGGTTTAAATCTAGACTCTGCACATGACTCGTAGGTTTCGGTGTCTGTCTGGACCATGACTCGTCATCTGAGTTCACTCAATTCAGAGTGTAGATAAAGTTCACTGGATGCATTCACGATATACTCACAATGAAAACCTCGGATATTTCAAAGTGTACAATATTTCTCACCTCACATTAAGCTGATGCATTGCTTCTAAATGTAAATTAAAGCTTTTAAAAAATGTATTTGTAAACATTCAATTGATGTAAATCAAAAATAGTTTTTTTTTCATTTCTGAATACTTCTATTTTTGGCAATCAATAACTTTTTCTTTTAATAAACAGGCCCGTCGCCAGGGGGGGGGGGTTTGGGGGGCCGTGGACCCCCCTTCAGAGTTGAAAAGCCCCCTTAAATATTTTGAGGCCTCTATTTTAGTGCATTGGCCCTTCATGCCGACTACCATTAATACTGTTATAGACATATAATATATACTAAACAATATAATATAATATGCCCTTTTGAAAAGATAAGATGTATATAAATAACTTCCAATTATAGATTTATAATCAAATGGAAATATCATGATCTAATTGTACACATATACCTAGTCAATATATAGAAAACATAAAATTTTCACTTTTATTGTCAATTGATCACATTATGTCTAATGGTTCTGTAGTTCATTGAAGTAGGTATATAATGCAAATATATATACACATAACTTATTTTACTTTGTCAACAAAAACAAATAGATAAGATAAAAAATCTTATTAAGTACATTAAAATACATTTTTACATATTAAGGTTTATCAGTATTTATCTTAAGCCTTAATGGACCATTCATATAATATGTATGCATAAAATCTAGCAAAATAACCCACTCCCTCTGTATGTAGAACCACAATTTAATGATGAATAGGCGAATTTATTTATTTTTGAACATAATAGCCTTTAATATATATAGGCAACTACTTTGCATATGACTTCAAAAAGGCTTTAACAGTATACATATCTGATTTGATACATGTTATGACAATTAAATTGGATTATTAAGTATGATTTTGGCATTTCTGTTACCTCACAGAGGCTAGAGAGATCTTAGTTGTGCAAGCAGAGATCTGACACTTGGTAGGGCACATTAGAGGAGGGTACAATGACATACATGCTTTAGATTTAAATTCTACCTTGTATTTTTCAAATTTAGGTTGACTTATATAATTTTGATGTCAATTTATAAAATTGAATGCATATGTACATGTTTTAGTGTACCCCTGTATGCATTTCAGCCTTCCCCTCCCCCCTTGGTGTCTATATGTACTATTTGAATGGCCCCTAAATTGAAAAATTTAATTTTAAATGCTTGTTATGCCCATATAGTTACATTATCTAGTGCCTTTACTCTAGTATTTTCTGAGAACCATGACAAAATAGTCCCTTTTCCAGAATATCCATTTTTGGCCCCATGTTTAAATATATCATGTAATAAACAGGGTGGTTAAGTATCCTCTGATTATAATCAAATTTTATAATTATGATGGAATATACTAAAATTTTAAGGAAATATTCATGCTGTTTTTAATAGCTGTCTAGTACCTGCTTTATTAATAGAGATGTGATTCTTCCTTTTAAAAAGGATAATTCACTAAAATGGTTTTTACTCTATTATCTATATTATACATATCTAGTGAACTTTTATTGAAAATCATTATTTCAGTTTTTGTATTTCATAAGTCAAATTAAATGCAATTAATTAATGAAAATTGCTTTCAAAATAAGTGGGTTAAAATCAAGATAAATATGTAATATTAATGATTCTTCTCATTATTTCATCCATTAGAATTGTAGTCGACTTGCTATAAATTTTAAGTATAGTCTCTAGTTGACTTGTTATAAATTGTAAGTAGCATCTACTTAACTTGTTATAAATTGTAATCTACGTTTAATTTTGTTACAAGTCTCTTTTTACGTATAATTATTGTAATTCACTTAAATTAAATTGTTATAAATTAAAATTAAATTAAAATTCTTTGCAAGATATAACAAGTGACATTTCAAGTAAATTGTAATTTAAAATAATTTTGATTCACTGGGAATTTTGCTTTCAATATAATAATCAAGCTATTTAATACCATTTTAATTAAAATGTTATGCAACATTGCATGTAAGGCAAAAAAATTACCAAGATATCACGAGGTTTTATCACTTTTATGATTTCTTAGCTCTGCATAAATGAAATAGACTATATTTCATTAGTATATTCTTCTACATCAATATGTTATGGTATTTAAAAAAAAGAAAAAAAGTGCAGCAATTGGCAAGATATAAGTTGTATTAATTATTTAGTTTTTATAATATTAAGACCAGATACCGTGATATAAACAATTTAAATTTATCATACAGTATATGTAAGGTATAATTAGTGTCATTTGTATCTTAAACTTCTATGCATCCATTTTTTTAACAGTGATAATATTTACAAAGAATTATTATATAAAATATTCACGCTATAAGAAAATAGATATACTAGACTGTATACAGTAATAAATCAAAGTTAAATTTCGTTGTTAACGTTATTATAAACAAATTATATTATTTTTTATTAAGTTTTTAATTAGACTATATTTTATAATTTGTAAAGTAATATAATAACATATTGTTAGTGCAACTTTAGTGCAACAATTACTATAGCAGAGCATAGAGGAGCAGAGCATGTAGCAGAGGTATTATTTTTAAAGCAATATTTTACTAAATCATTACGGTTAGAAAATAATAGTATCAAACTGTTATCAATAATGCGGTAGAGTTGGAACTCTATGTATTATTACCATAGATATAGATTAACTATAATATAATCTAGTTTATTTAAAGTATATTTATATCATAGAGTAATTAAATATCTATGATTTATATCTATGATTATTACTTTATGGGCTATACACTGTATATTGATTCGTATCGTATCGATTCGTGCCAAAAGAGCTATGCGATAAACCTTATATAGATCCATAAAATGTTTCATTTTGATAAGTCTTAGTAAATGTAGTGATATACAACAATATTAAGCACAATTTAAATACAAATAGAGTATTTAAGTATATAGAAATGTTAAATTGTTATAGAAATGTTAACATTTGGGATATTTAACAATTTTTTTTCTCATATATTTCGTAAATAATGTAAAAATTAATATTTTTTTTCGATTTGACTCATAAACTTAAGCAAATAATAAATTGATTACTATGCAGTTATATTTTTAAGCACATAGTTATTATATTTTATTGCATAAGATTCTATTTTTTGAAAGCTAATTCATATTTATAGCCATTCATATAAAAGCTCCTATACTTTACATAGAAAACTACTGCCAAATGGGACATAGTCAGTAGTATATAAATTGTATCGTCAACTATTTTATAGAGTGAGGGTTCTTGCCACTTGCTCTATATTCTTTGGTACAACCATAGATATAAATTACTTTTAATAAAACATTTTTTAAATGGTTGTACTAACTATCATCAATATTATTTCAACTTTTTTCTTTTGAGAAGCTAGTTTCTTGGCTTTCCTTTTTGTTTAGATAATAATTAATAAATAAATAAGAATAATAAGAAAAATATTTTCATCGAAATTGATCACTTTCCAAAAATATTAAGAAACCCTTTTAACAGTTCATATTAAATGAATTTTGTTTCTTAGTACTTGGTGATTACGCTAATAACAAAACCGTTTTTATTGCATTCTATAGTCCGATTTATTATAGCGGTTAAAATAGGCCTATTCTTCTTAGCATTAATTACTAGAGCTGTTCGCATCTCTCAAGTTATTTGCTGTGCTGACGCTCATGTTTTTGGCTTGAAGATGCTACTGCATCGTCTAATTAAAACAAAAACGACAGCGTCGCAAAAATGAAAGCCAAGAAATGAGCACTCTAAAATGAGTTCCCCTGCCTCAGAATACTGCCCATATCCTCTTCAACTGCCTATTCTACGATAGGGAACTATTCAAAATCATGTGAAGACCCACAACGGTATCATCAACAAAAAAACCGAGAAATGGCTATAAGAATTCCTGGGTTTCAGTGCCGCGACTACCAAAGCGTCAGAAAATATATATAGAGAGAGCTCTTTAAAAGCAAAAAATAAAAATTGTTTTATATTAAGCTTAAAACTTTATAGCCAAAGAAATTTAAGTAACACAATTCTCTCAATAGAAAATATATGTATCTTTATAAGTTAGTTAAAAATAAAAAAAACTAATTAATTATTGTTAGATATTATTAATTATTAATTAATTATTAACACATATTACGATTGAAAGAATTCTAATAAAATACAACTTAAATAAAAATATCTATATCAGTTTACATGAAACTGTATTACAGTTTTCGTTAATTCAAAACAATTATTTCTAAAGTAACGTTATTTTACAAAATTTTAAAGTAATATAATCTAACAGTATGCACTAATAAACAATATGTATATTAGCACTTTATGTTTATTAATGTTAAAGGCAGATTTTTTTAAAATACCAAAATAAGATATCATAACTCTATGATAAAATACTTTCTAAAAATATGATACGCTCACGTCAACAATTAATTTAAATAAATTATTGATATTTCTTAATTTAAATCATTACTTATGCTAAAGAGTGGTTTAATTGTTGGGAATACATTAAACACATTTATGAAATATGAATTTTTGAGGCTAGATTATTAAAGAAATTACCAATATTTCTTGTTTTGTCATTTATAATTGTCTTAATATGTCTTTCTGTTTTATGATGATTAAAGAAGTATTCCATCTTGGGGATTTTTAATTTTTGGATTCCAATTAATATTGATTGATACCACAGTTAATTGGAGCATTACACTTAAGTAGTAAGAAATATAAACACTCATTCTTTTATTCGAGGACATTTTTAACGGCTTCAAATTTAATACCAATTAGCACAAAATATGGATTTACCTGACGCAATAAAGGATGGAACCATATTTAACATTATCAAAGAAAGTAAATTTATTCAATCATTATCCGAATTTGGATCATTTATTAATTCACACCCAATAATAAATAATGCTTTTCAACTAGATCTGTGTACTTCAACACCCAAACAAATTTATGTCACTAGAAATACGTCAATTTATAAGGGAATGTCTGAGCAAGCATACAATGATTATATTTTAAGGCGAATTCCGCCTATACATACTTTTAATAACAGTGCATTTGACATGAATATTAGATTAGATTTTAATAACTGTAATACGGAAAAAGAAGAAGAAAAAGACGATAACTTAGGTGCACCTTTATTTACAAAAATTCCCTTATCAAATACAACTTCTCCACCTGATAGAAAATCAAAAGATACTCATACCCACAAAAGTGACCAAAAGGAGGATCCACATGCACCAAATAAGGGTTCTCAAGAAAATGCAAAGTCGAAGGATTCGCACCCTGACATTCCTAACGATGAAGAAAATAGAAACTCGAAAGTAGCATCACTGGAGAACGCTAATAAAGGTTCGGCGGAAAAATCAGTCAAGTCGAATAAATCACAAGAAAAAGAAAAATCTGGAGGCTCTGATGTTCCTGCGAAATTAAAATCCAACGAAAAGCCAGGAACAACAGAACAAGTGAAATCACAAGAGCAACTGCAGCAACCAGGTTCAAGGGACAATTCAAGGGAGAAGCCAGTTTCACACAAGTCGTCAGCAGATAAAAGAGAAAAATCTGGTGGAGAGGCTGTTTCCCCGACGGAAGCAAATTATGAAGCTGGAGCTGATCCCGCAGTACCACCAGAAGAAGAAAACGCAAAGAAAGGTTCCAAGGGGTCCCACACTTCGGAACCTAAAAATCAGGCTGGTGAGGGCGGAGAAAATCCCGAAGGACAGTCAGCTGTCGTAGGTGAGACGGCTCCTGCTGTGAATCCTGTGGTAGCAATTGAAGGTGGGCAGCAGCCTCAACCAATGTGTGTATCCCCGCAAGTAAAGGAGGGGGAAGGCTGTTGCTCGTCCTGTTCCATCATGTGAATAAGTGAATTTTAAGTTCTACGTTCGTTAAAGCTTTTAACATGGAAAAATTTGTGAGACAAAGTGGAATGTTCTAGACAATAATACATTTTTCATTTCATCGTCAAGTATACTTGGTACTTAAAGTGCCGCATAAATGGGAAGAAATGAAAAAAGAATGGTTTCAAAGAATAAATATGCACTTCTTGCTTTTCCATTATGTCTTCCATTTGTCTGTAAAACTTTTAATTAAAAATTAAGTGTATTTTTACATATGATGTATGATTTTTTATTTAAATAAAGAGGAAGTATTATTTAAAATGTGTATTTTATAAATATTTTTAAAGAAAATTAGTAAAGTATCTTATTCGCGTAATATTGGGGAGGAGGGTATTAAGTTTAAAAATTAATAAAATTATTTGTTTATTTAATTATAATATTCATATATTTTTACTCGAAACTTTACTCGAGACTGTTTCGGACTATATATATTTTTTTAACCGAGAGCTAGTATTTCAGAGTCATTTAATCAAAGATAATAAAGAATGGGTATATTTCTTCATTCATTCTTTAGTTTGTAAGATATTCTGTGAGTAGATCTTTCACAAAGAAACTGTTTGGACAAATTAATTATAATCAATGAAGAAGGTCTTCACTTGGTAAACCACGCAGAGTATACATTGCTCTATGTAGAAAACTATATTTAAGTAGAGATTTAATATATATGTCTAAGTTTAAATACACATCTTATCTATGTATACACTACCAATGTTTCTATAAGTCTTATTTGGCCTCAAACTTAAAAAATGGGGATTAACGTACTATATTAACTATTCGTGTAGATAAAAAATATTTAAAAATATTAATGGTGCAAAAATATTTATTTATTATATTACATGACTGTATGCGCATGCCTATTTTTCGAAAAAATTCTACATATTTCATTTATTAAATGAATATTTTATAGATGTTTATAATAAATAATATTCATAATAAATATTCGTACTGATTTTACTAAATATATATATCATGGTTTTTAGATAAACTATTATATATATATATATATGTATATACATATCTTATTATATATATATCTTACTACAAAGACAAAATATATCCCCTAAAGAATTTATGTAATGATTTTAATAATTTTAATAATATAATAAAAACTTTAAACAAAATTCACTTTAAAATGGACTTATGTATATATATATATATATGGGCTTGTACAATAATAACGAGTCACGTTGTCGCTTTCGTTTGTCCGCTATTTATAGTCTAATTTCTAAAAATTGAAACTATGTCAGAGTTATTAACAAGTCAATTATATATTAATACCTTTGTTTTAGTAGATTGAGATTCATTCATACATCACTGATTTCTAATTGGCCTTTACACGCGTTCTGTTAGTTCACACTTGTATCGGTATTTGGTGGCCACTGACTTATTCCTTCCTATTCGGAGTTCTACGCAAACCAGGTAACTCCATACCTACTTATTTTAATGCATTTTTAACTGCTACACTATGTATGTATGTAGACTTCAAGTATTATACTAGGATACACCTAGTTTTGCGTTTAACAGGACACAATTATGTTTTATATACTGATTTAGAATGTTTGCACTGATTTTGAAATGGATAAGTATACATAATGTGCCTTTTATACATATAAATTATATATAAAAGGCTTTATATTTTATTATATAGCCAATAGCACTGCTTTTTGAACCCACAAAAATAATTCATAAACTATTATTTATGTAACTGTTTTGTTACTCCAAATAGACAAAAGTGTAAAATGTCGCTTTTGTTACGTCCGCACTTAAATGTATTATACAGCGCCCTGTGGATGAAGGTTTATCTTTGTTACTGCATGATATGGATATCCACAAAAACGGCATAACTATAATAGAATCCCTAACTGTTTCAGAATATATTAAAACAACTATGCTCAATATTATACCAGAAAATCCAAATGTCGCTTTTGTTACGTCCGACATTCACATTTTGAAACAATGAATTGTAAAGTGTATACAATATTATATGTTTGTATAGGGCCAAACATCGATACTTAATTACATATTAGTATAACTAGTGTTTCCATTCTCCTGTATATCGATATAATGAGGGACGTAACGAAAGCGACAATTTCACTATAATGCAAAAAATCTCAATTAAATCGTTATAGCGAAATTGTACAGGGTGGGGAAAAAGTCACGCGGCGCCCCAGAGTAAGATATAAGCATTTATACATTTCAACAGAAGCTAAAGAAACGCAAGCAACCAATAAGAGTCAATAAAGAATTACGCTAGCGACTAAATATATATAGAATAAAACAGCTGATTAGAATCAATACAACTTTGATTCATTTAATGATTTATATGCTTAAATCGAACTCTATGAAAGAATTCTTAAAATATAAAACTATTTAGTCTGCGGCTTCTGACCATCACAAACAAACAACAATAGTTCTAAAAGGACTATTAAAAAAAGAATATATAATTTCATAATCTTAACATGTCCACTATTCTTTATGTATAATATAGTATGCGAGTATAATACGTACAACTAAAGTACACAAATTTGTAATTCCTATTAATGTTTGTTTTTATTCAATTTTTTTGGCCTAAATTTTTACAATACGCTTTGATACTGAACTGTCGTTATTCCACAGATTGTAGGATATAAAGATTATATTTTAATCAAGGATTACTTAAATAGATTAATACTATCTTTAAGTTATTCATTTAATCATTTATTTTTGTCGTTATCCATCATGCTTACTTTTGATGTTTATATAAATAAATAATCAAATTACCCAAAGAATTTTTAATTGCAATTGTTAACACCTAGCCATATATATGTATGCGTTAAATAAATATAATTTGGATTTATATGTACATATAATATGTTAACAAGTAGAGATATACTTTTTATATATACATTTAAGGGCAATGTGCAAGTTTACTATTTGTCATCAAAAAGTTTCTTCAATTGAGAAACTCCTTGGCTGAGTATATAGAAAATAAAAATTGTCATTAACGTTTATAATTATACACTTAAAATGTACAATATTGTGCATTATTATTGATTGAAATGATATATGCAATTTCCTTGAGCTGAGACATTTCGAATTTGTTGATGCCAAATATCTATGGCGGCCGAGGAGGTCCAGTATGGTTTACCTGGTAAATCTCTAAGAATTGCCACTCAAAACGAGGTATACGT